>CAUYTI010105131.1:0-10071 GCA_963575145.1 Galago senegalensis
TGGTCCCAGCTACTTGGGAGGCGGAGGCAAGAGACTCGCTTGAGCCCAGGAGTTGGAGGTTGCTATGAGCTGTAATGCCACGGCACTCTACCCAGGGGGACAGCTTGAGGCTCTGTCTCAAAAAAAAAAAAAAAAAAGAAAAAAGATCTCTATCAATTTCTATTTTCTACAAAATATTCATCTATTCGCAATTACTCCACTCTGCTGTAAGTTAGCTGCTGTAATGCTACTCTAGGGGGCAGTCTGAGGGGCATTATGAAGTTCAGCTCCTTTCCTTCCTCACATGTCCACCCATCTGCAAATATCGGTGTTTCACTCTGTTGCTATGTATTCCGTAACTTCTTCAAATCTTACTTTACGGCAGCCTTGTTCAAATATGTCCAGCGGGCTAACAGTACAATAAGCATAGTCATAACAAAGAACTTCCTGAAATGATGAATTTGACTTAATAAAAATTGTTTTCTGAAGTTTCAGGATAATATGTTGTTCTTAGAAGAACTAAGTCCATATATTTTTATGAGGCAGAGGCATTATTAACAAAACAGCCTTTGAACATTTTCTGAATATACTTTCTTGCTCTGGCGTATTATTTTGAAAGATTTGACAAGAGCAGAAAGATGTCTGGATTTAAGGCTTTAGAAAAAATGATTTAAATTTTGTTCATCAGTGTTGATTAAAAATTCATGAAGGATTTTTAGGCTGTCTGTAGCTAGTTTTCATAGATATATTTGGTCTTCATAGAAGCATATGGAAATACATATTTAATTTGACAGTATTTTGCAAATCATCCCCACTTCAGAATAATTTGCAGAGTAGAAATGCATCCATATGCTAGAAGATGGTTTGTCTATTATGCAAAGAGTAAAGGAAGAGACATGTATTCAACAACAATATTTTAAAAATTATTGGGAAGGGCACTGAGGTTATGAAAGTAAAGAAAGCTTAACAGGAATGTCCCTGAGCCCAAGGAATTTATAATTAAGAAGATTTCAGTTCATAATCACTTTCTTAAGCAATCATGTTGGACATGCTAAAATACAGTCTCACAGGGATCACAGGTTCCTGAAAAAAAAAAAAAGTGCCACATGGCCTTTTTCTGCCTAAAGTGCTATGGCTTGTGCTAAACCTGCTGGAAGACCCTGACCGACTCGGACTGGAGAAGGGATTAATTAATACAGCAACCAAGGCAACCGAACTCTACATGAGCCTGTCTGGAGGACCAAAGGTGCTACTTCTCCACAAAGCAACGATTCCTACTTCATCAAATTCCTTCCTCTGGAAGAGCAAAAACAGGTGCACAAAGGTGGATTGCATGATTCGGACATTTGTTTTGAGCAATAAATTTCCAGCCCTGCCCCAGTCTTGGAAATACCAGGACCCACCGTGGATGTGGCTATATGACAAGGCAGTTTCCCCTGCCACTTCTCCCAGTATGTGTCATTAAAATAAATTTACACCCTGGGAAATCATAAAGAGCCAGATGGACACATGTGTGTACTAAACAAGGATGTGTAAACACGTAGCAATGAGTCCTTACCATTCATAGTAAAAGAAAAAAAGACCTGCAGATTTCACAGGTCACTTTAGGGACAAAATTCTTGAAGTAATTAAAATAAGAGCTGAAAGCTCTTTGACAAGCTTTGCTTTTTTATATCTGAAAGGTTCATTGACCCTGTATATCTTCAGAGACACTAGACTGAAATCTTAGAATAGGAATTAAATTTTGAGGTTTCAAAGAACCTCAGTGTTCCCAAATTAATGATCAGGTCATCATTATCTGAGAGTAGTGACTTGTAAGCCAGAGTGGCTTTAATGTATTTTTTTTTATTCTGATAATTACTATTGTAACTTTCTTTAAAAGCCAGGATTACTTTATCTCCTGAAATTAAAACATTTATATTTACTAAATTTATTTTTAACTATACTCTTGCCTCAATGCATGTAAGTGCTTTTTCAAGATCCCTTGTTAAATTTAGCACATGGGAAAATTATCTGGAGAACTGGTCACAGTAAAAATTGTCAATCCATGAAAATGGAAAACCCTTTTAAAATTACTGCCTGAAGTGGTTTCAAAATAAAAATAGGTTTAGAGACCTAAACCTATGACATGACTATATGGTATGTCATGATTCCACAGAAATTTCATGATTTCTTTAAATAATTTATCCACTTTTATATCCCTTATAATGACAATTTGAGGACTAAGAGGCGGTATAATCCATTTTGAGAATGTGGCTCCAGAATTAAGAGAGCTCAAAGCAATCATGATTTAACCAGTGTTTGTAATTTTTAAAACATTGTAGAATAGGAATAAAGAGCAATTTTATGATAATAAGGTGGGCTTTAAATGTTAAGCCTGTAACTCAGATTCCATAAAAATTCTAGTGAAGAAAATAAAAAAGAAAAGATCACTTGACATATCCCCTTAAGAAATGTCATTCGAATAATTCTATCTTCCTTTTTATACCTCCTGAAATTTATGAAACTTATGAAGTGAATCTCTTTCATAGGCAACAATTTCAGCTCTCCAAGTAACAGAGAATGAATTTATTCACTTGGAGAATTCATCACTGCAAGCTTCCCACCTCCTCAGTCAAGCTTTTCTCAAGCAGCTCTGAGTTAGTCCTCTATCCCTTTACTGTTCCTGGGGCAAAATTATTCTCAGGATTTACCCAGCAATTAATCCCAGATTGCCTTATGACATATTCTAATGGTGTGTCACCTGTCATTTAAATCACTTAATTGACTATTTAAATTTTATCTCTGCAAAAGAATTGTAACATTTTAAAATCATGGCAATATCCTTTATTTATTTCCATCTATGGGAGGTTTTTTGCTCATAAATATTTGATTATGTTTGTTCATATCTTCTTATATCAAGCCAGAGTCATTCCTTTATGTGGGAGAGCAATAAACACCTTCACAAGACCCTTGTCTTGGAGTAGGATAAAATGTAAGTTTTACTATATGTTGTTGCTGAGATAAAGATGTATATATTTGTGTGAATACATAGAAAGCACTTATTCTCTGATGATAAATGGAAAACACAGAAAAAGACCACTTTAATCCATTTTAAACTTAATGGAGGATAAGAAAGGTTTGAGTGAGATATTATCTTAAAATATAAAATGCAAAATTAAGAAATATTTATAATTTGAATATTTATAATTATAAATATTCTACAAAATGTAGAATAAATGTATAATACCCTAATTCTTAAAAAGAATGAATAGCAAATCAAGTATTGATTTTTTGGCATATTTTACCACAAAATGCTATTGTAGCAAAATATAGTACCTTTTTTGTTATGTTTACCTTTTTCAACATAACCTTAAAGGTGACAATATTTATAAAGATGTATGAGGCCATTTCTCTTTGATCCTTGATGTTGAAGTTACTCACTTTTGAAGCATCTTGTCAAATTTCCCTCCTCTGCTTGCTCCAACAGCTCTGACATATTTTCATTGTCCATCATTTTGTAATCCAAGAGTTTCCTATTTTACTTTCATCATAAAAACCCGAATCTCATGAAAAATCTTCCTTTACGATCCATTTTCATTCCTATTTCAGTGCATTATCTGGTATTTATAACATCATATAATCTAAGACTTTCTAAGGTAATTCAGAGATAGATCCTAACATCAATCGGGAAAGGGTGTTCAGGTGAGGACTAATATAAGAAGTGGGAAATTTATTAGTGAATATTTTCCTTTTAAGACATCTTTGCTTTCTTTGTGTCTTTGGGGACTGGGCTAATTTTGGATAATGAGGAACTCTTGCGACTTGCAATCAGATGAAAATAATGGCTACAAATTGTGCAAGCATTGGGGCTGGAAATGGAAATTGATGTCTTGTACAATTGTGTATTGTTGAAATCATGATAGATAATAAGATACTCCTGGACAAGAGCGCCAAGGCTGATGAGTCGAGAGAATCAATGTAAAGATAAAACAGTAAAACTCATAAAATACAAAAGCGTGCTCACATCCATGGGAGCAGAAGCAAGAGGAAGTGGGACCAGAGACGCTGGGACAAGTGGGAAGAAATATTAAAGACAAAGGAGATGGACATTTAAATGGCTGAGCGGTCAAGAAGTTGTGGCTGAAAATTCATCCACGAACACCTAAGTTAAGAAATAGGCAGAATAAGTAGAATAGATGCCTCGGGAGGCCTAGGCCATATTGCAGGCAGGGTTTCTACAAAAACTTTCACTGAGAAATGTGTTGATATTGGGATATCCCACCTTCAATAGAATTCAGAGCATCAGGATTCTCGTGAACCCACACGCTGTGCTACTGCTGTCTGCACTGCCTTATTCTTTCAGTCTGTACACAGGAGGCTTATCCAGGTAGTAGGCAGAGATTTGGTAAGTAGGAAGTCAGGAGAGAGCACTAAAAACTAAAGCAAGGATTAGATTCTAAGTGAATTCTGGTATGGCATTTTCAACCATTGCCTAGAGAAATGCATGGAATTGAAATACATCAAGTCAATACTCCCCAGAACAAATAGCAATGATATTTGTGATACATAAAATTATGTTCCCATATGACTTTAATTATACAGTTGGGGCAAGAATTACATAAGCTTATAATTTTATAAGTCTTTTTGCTGAATTTTAGTGATGGTAATTTTTATTTTCTCTTGGATTTGCTGGAGCATTTGTTTGATATGTATTTTTTTCTTAATGTGTTACCAAGTACTACAATCACCTGTCTTCCTTTTATCATGCACTAAAGTCAGCCAGCCTTTTGACTGGCTCTCTTTAACCTGCAGATTACTTGTAACAAGAAAGATGACTCGAGCCCTTAATAAATCTTGAGACATGTCATTGTTACTTAAAGCTTTCAATCAAATGCCTCTAGCTAATTATGAAAATGTTTGGCATAATATAAAAATTGAGCTTTTTTATCAGGATTGTCAGGAAACCCCATTTTTAGCCAACTCAAGAAAGCTCCAAAAAAAAAAAAATTCCCCCATGAATTGAGCATTTTAAGAGATATAACAAGAGATGAGTGTTTGGAGGTTTCTTATGCCTGGGTGGAACGTCAGGAACGGCAAATAAGTATGATTTCACGGGATCGGGGAAAAAGGCAAATGACAGATGAAATCTTAATAGATCATCTGATCTATTCCTGTTTTCATGAAGGCTTTGTGGTTTTTTAAATTTTTTTTTAAAGAGAGGGGTGATATCTTGAATTGAAAACTGTGGTCTGATACAGAAAAATCTTTTGATAGAATTCAGGTATCCTTGAATCTCCTAAAAGCAAATGGCTAAATACTGCTCCAAATATCTGCCAGAACAGCTCCCATTTGTAAAGTTTAAGTAGTATTATTTAAGCACTTTTTAAAATGATACATTTATGATTGTCCAATTCATACAAAGTCTTTCCTTTCATACCTCAGAGCAATAATTAACTTTGTAGTCTGAATTTAAATCTGCCCTGAAGTGAGAGAAAAACACCAAGAAGTCATGTATTCAGAGCAAGTTTTAGTTTACTATACGTGCTAACTTCAGACAAGGGTTAGCATGACACTGCCGTGGGAAAAGGTGATGACGAACTAGGGAGAGGTTAAATTCTAGTTGAGAACCACAGCTTGAGTTATGATGCTTAATGCAGTGGATTGACCGTGGCCTCTAATTCACTCATTCTGTTATGGGCAGAAGGATCTTAGGAAAAGTCTTACGTCGTTAGATTTGAACAATGGCCAAAATGGCTATTTAAACAGGAAAAAAAAAAGTGAAATGTCTTGATATAGATCTAATTTACCAATTGCTAAAGAAAATATCATATAAAAGATTATTCCAAAATTATATACCAAATATGAAGCTTCTAGAATGTACCATCACAAATCCTGAGACCCACTTGCCACACCAGGGGGGACACCGATCCCTATCAGGCTTTTCTCACTCCAGCCTTAATGAAGTTTAAAAGAACGTTTAAACGTTCTTTTTTATCGCACAGCTGGAATGCCTAGACGTCTTTACTTCCAATTTTAATTTTGTTATACCCCTTTATTCCTGGTTTAAACTGAACAGTTATCACGCTATAAATACACAGAAAATAGGTACTTTAAATTGTACATTTTAAAATACTTGTTAAACGTTGATTGGACCAAAAAAATGAAACATTATTCAGGTACTAATTTAGTTGAAATAACATGTTTGGCCACTAGATGTCAGACTTTTTTAAGCAACAGGGACTACTTCACCAAGCGTGCAACCTCAGCAGCAGTGAGATTCTCTGCTTCACTCTATTTGATATTCTCCATATGGAGAGAATATATCTCAGCTACATATTGACTATGTGAATAGCAAAAAAGGCTTTAGTCTCTCTAAAGTTCTAAGTGAACAGAAACGTATAGGTGACAGAAGGCTTATTAAATGCAGTCAAACCAATTGATCTTGGAGCCCTAACAACTGAAATATAACTATTAGTTGGTGATAGAATCAGCACTCACACTGGAACTTCGGAAGTTCAACTTAGATCTGACCTTTGTACTACAAATATTGTTCACAGAACCTCCCATCTATTTTTAAAACACTCTTGTTACCGAGCCTCATTGTAACATCTACCCAATTGGCCACATTCAGACCGTGTGGTATTTTTACGCTTTCATGTCTTTTTCATGGTTACTATACCACACTTCCTACAGGTGGGGTTTGATTTGCAGATGCATAAAAGAGTAAAATACACTATGGAACACCAAATTACATTTTTTAAATAAATAAAAGCAAAGCATTTATTTCCCTATCAGGGACAATGAACAGATTATCTGAAAATAGCTTGACTTGTCTTATATAAAGCTGCTCCAGCCTATTCCTAATTAAATAGCTTCATCTCTAACATGAACTAAATACGCCATATGATACCTAGTACTGAAGAGGACCCGAGTGTAAAAGTCGGCAGCACTGAAATTTGTGACTCTGACATCACATAAGTAGAAGTATTACAGAGTGTGAGAAACCATGATATAGAATAAGCCACCATCACCGGGGTTTCTTGTAATGAAGCCTTCAGGAGTCAAGCCTGGTTTTGAGACCTGTCAGTTTCCAAAGCTAGATACTTAAATTGCAACAATAGCTAATAACTACCATATTAAGTTTCCTAAAAATGTTAAAGGCAAGGCCCCAATAGACATTCAAAATACACATGAAAGATTTCTTTCAATTCACTAATATGGGGGGAATTGGTAAGATGGAGGTAAGACTCATATGAGAGAGAATTCAGGGATTGGAGATTTATAGTCAGTCCCTCTGTAGCCTGGTTGAAATAACTTGGTAATAGACACAAACTAAAGTCCTAAACAGTCACAAACCGTAACCTTTGGGATAAGCTTTCCTATTTGAGAAATGTAATCTCCACCAAGCAAAAGACGATGTGTTACATGGAAATTCACAGTGAGTCAACATTCTTAGAGGAGACCACTAAATAATCACCAAACGCTGCTTGGGCAAGGATGTTGAAGGATGCTCCAATGACATTTAAAAAATATATCACCCATCATTTCCCTTTACTTCCCCAATTTTGGATTTATAGTTTTTTATACAGCCCCATATGGATCAATCACATATAGTACTTAGGTGGCTACATTTAGTATTTTAAATGCACCGTCTTATTGTATTTTCACAACAGTTGCTTATAAGGTAAGTGCTATTATCTCCCTTGAAAGCCGGGCATGCTGAATGATCAAGGAATATTCTTCAGGTTACAGACCACCAAGAGACTGAGGTGGGTGGTCTTTCTCCTGGAAGCACAAACTTAACATGTACTTAAACATTGTCTAGATTCTAGAAGATTTGGAGATGCTACAAAATGAAGCACCTGTGCACACACTGTAATCCCTTCACCCTCTTCTGTCCCTCATCCACGGACTGGGAAATCTCAAGTGCAACAGACCTTTGTGTAAGATAAGAGCAGGACTCCTATCACTGGCATTTGCTAGATTCCTTTACCCCCACCTGCATTCCCTTTGAGTTGATATGTCAGATGCCCTATAAAAATTTAAATAAATTGAGAATGAGATATAGCCAAGGTAGTAAATCCTTATACCAAAGAAGCAGTATCTCTGTATTGTCAATGAGGAAAACAATTATACTAGATGAAATGTTTTATCAATGGGATTTGTTAAAAATGAAAAGAAGACCTTTAAAATATGTCATATTCTTACATGTTTTGAATTTTTCTAGAAGAGTTTGGGGACGTGTACATAAATCTGACAACAATATAGTCAAAGAAGATGTCTGTCTGCTTGACTAAATACCTATCTAAAGAAAATGCTCTTTTTAATTTTAAAATCTTGAGAAAGTTTCAGACATGATTAAATTCACTGTAGAAAAACATCTTAAATTTCTAGGATTTATATGCACCGAACTTTGGAAACGTGAGGTGCTCCAAGCTCTGTTGCTAATTCAGCTTCAATTCTAGTAGAGATTATACCAGTCAGCCAGTGGCCGAGAAGATGTGAAAACCAATCAAACATTATCCCATTGTTCATGAGGAGGCTAGACACTCTCCTTACCACATAGGCTCGATTTAGCAACTGTGAAAAGGTTTTTTTTTCTTCCCAGAATATTATTTCTTTATCTCTGTACCAGACAAAACTAAAACGGAACACTTATGAGTTTCCCAGTCAAATAAAAATGTGCAAATTTGTTGGCGTGTTACACTTGCAGTTATACTCGCTTTAAAAATTGAAGAGAGTTACATAAAATAGAAAAGTATTACTTTTTATGTAGTCAGTCTGTTGTTCCGTGTTCAGCTTCTTCAGGTTTCATGGATTATAAAGTCTTTTAGGACAGAAGATATTCCCGACAAGCCATCATGTAACATTTATGGCTTTAAAGGTAGATGTAATTTTAATAATAACAGGCCATATTTAAGGCTCTATTAGGCAGAGCTCTGGTTGCCTTTGATTTATTCATCAATGTGAGGAATCTCAAATTTTCTAAGGCCTAAATTTTGGAGGAAAAAAACTCAAGTGATCTCTTTGCATTAACCCATCTGATCTACGTGATTGCAGGAACGCGTTTTTAGCACTGAAGCTTCCCTTTTTGATTAAATTTCTTGTTCAATCAATTCAACTCTTTGGAAAGCATTTACTTCTGGTAAAGTATTAATATATCATTGTGAATAGAGTAGCAGATTAATTGTAACCTACTCCAGATTCCTATTGGATAGCATCTTAAAGAATTCGTGTACGTTTAACATATTATTAATGCAAATGAATTTGTTTGTCATTGAAGGAGAATCTGAAGGTAGTACTCACGCAGGTTTAATGGTATGGGCGTGCTTTTCATGGACAAAGGCGCCGGCGATACCTCCTGCTCCTGAATTTAAATACTGAATTGAAAAGAAATTAAGTTGTATGGGTTTACCTAAATACACTTAAACATGACAAAAATTAAAAATGTAATCATTTGACTTCTTTTGAAACCACAACATTTAATAGTCCAAAATATGTGATATTTGAGTTTTTATAACCAAACAGAAGCTTTAGTCATCTTGTACAAAGAAAAACAAATGGAAAATAGTATTATTAGGCTGAGGATAAATTGCTATTATTTTTTGGCCAAAATTTGCCCCAGCTAGTAGATAGCAGCTCCACTGAAGTTTAATTTCAAATATTTATTGTCATAAAATATGTAAATAATAAAAGTAACATTTTAAAAACACTTAAATTAAAATTGGTTTTATTTTCATGCTCTCTGTCAGCTAAATTGCCTTCATATACCAATACCAATTTTCATCTCCAAGAATCACTTTTACATGTGTAGAAATTTCCCAACTTATCAACAAACAACCAAAAAGACCCTATAAGCTAATCCATTTAAGTTACTTTTTACATGCATTCTTTTTTCTTTTCTTTTCTTTTTTTTTTTTTTTTTTTTTTGAGACAGAGCCTCCAGCTGTCCCCCTGGGTAGAGTGCTGTGGCATTACAGCTCACAGCAACCTCCAACTCCTGGGCTCAAGCAAGTCTCTTGCCTCCGCCTCCCAAGTAGCTGGGACGACAGGCGCCCGCCACAACGCCCGGCTATTTTTTGGTTGCAGCCGTCATTGTTGTTTGGCGGG
>CAUYTI010105133.1:0-45000 GCA_963575145.1 Galago senegalensis
ACTGAGACTGAACACACAGTGAGGCTCTCCGTCATCTCACTGACTGTGAGACTGAACACACAGTGAGGCTCTCAGTCATCTCACTGAGACTGAACACACAGTGAGGCTCTCCGTCATCTCACTGACTGTGAGACTGAACACACAGTGAGGCTCTCCGTCATCTCACTGACTGTGAGACTGAACACACAGTGAGGCTCTCCGTCATCTCACTGACTGTGCGACTGAACGCACAGTGAGGCTCTCCGTCATCTCACTGACTGAGACTGAACACACAGTGAGGCTCTCAGTCATCTCACTGACTGTGAGACTGAACACACAGTGAGGCTCTCAGTCATCTCACTGACTGTACGACTGAACACACAGTGAGGCTCTCAGTCATCTCACTGACTGTGAGACTGAACGCACAGTGAGGCTCTCCGTCATCTCACTGACTGTGCGACTGAACGCACAGTGAGGCTCTCCGTCATCTCACTGACTGTGCGACTGAACGCACAGTGAGGCTCTCCGTCATCTCACTGACTGTGAGACTGAACACACAGTGAGGCTCTCCGTCATCTCACTGCGACTGAACACACAGTGAGGCTCTCCGTCATCTCACTGCGACTGAACACACAGTGAGGCTCTCAGTCATCTCACTGACTGTGCGACTGAACACACAGTGAGGCTCTCCGTCATCTCACTGACTGTGAGACTGAACACACAGTGAGGCTCTCCGTCATCTCACTGACTGAGAGACTGAACACACAGGCTCTCAGTCATCTCACTGACTGTGCGACTGAACACACAGTGAGGCTCTCCGTCATCTCACTGACTGTGCGACTGAACACACAGTGAGGCTCTCAGTCATCTCACTGACTGAGACTGAACACACAGTGAGGCTCTCCGTCATCTCACTGACTGAGACTGAACACACAGTGAGGCTCTCCGTCATCTCACTGCGACTGAACACACAGTGAGGCTCTCCGTCATCTCACTGACTGTGCGACTGAACACACAGTGAGGCTCTCCGTCATCTCACTGACTGAGAGACTGAACACACAGTGAGGCTCTCAGTCATCTCACTGACTGTGCGACTGAACACACAGTGAGGCTCTCCGTCATCTCACTGCGACTGAACGCACAGTGAGGCTCTCCGTCATCTCACTGACTGAGACTGAACACACAGTGAGGCTCTCCGTCATCTCACTGACTGTGAGACTGAACACACAGTGAGGCTCTCCGTCATCTCACTGACTGTGAGACTGAACACACAGTGAGGCTCTCCGTCATCTCACTGACTGTGACTGAACACACAGTGAGGCTCTCCGTCATCTCACTGACTGTGAGACTGAACGCACAGTGAGGCTCTCAGTCATCTCACTGACTGTGCGACTGAACACACAGTGAGGCTCTCCGTCATCTCACTGACTGTGAGACTGAACACACATATTTCCCTCCCTGTCAGATGTCGCTGATAAGCATTTAATAAAATTGCAGTTTGAACACCCAGGTTCCAGTTTAAGTCTGTGATCCCAGACTCGTTTTGATGACTTCTGTCTGATAAATAGCAGGGCCTGAGCGGTAGAATCACAATACATCTATTTTGAATGAAAGTAAACTTTTGACTAGACAATTTTTACGGGATGCCCACGTGCACACATATGTGTCTGAGTTTCTGACAAGGGAACCTGTCAAGGTCTATATTGATACTTGAGATAGAAGGGAAAGATTTAGAGTGTGGGAACATCTGTTTGTATGAACGGTGCTGAGAACTGAAATTTTGTGTCTGTTTATTTTGTAAATCATTTCTTCCTCCTCAGAAGAAAAGAAATTCTTTTTCCCCTCCATTTTCAACATTCAGGTCTCTGATTCTTAAATCTTACCTTGCTTTCCAGTAGAATGGCTGCAGCCCCTCTTCCCTCTGTCTCCCCAGCACTTGGTACCTCTGCTCCCTTTCTGTGCTGCTGCCTGTGGGACCCCAATCCATCGGAACCTGTCACCGGCACATTCCCTACAGCCCATCCCAGGAGCCATCTGCACGTCCTCTGCAAAGCGTTTCCTGTGCCGCCTGCCACCGTCACTTTCCTGTCCTTCAGCAGCACACGGGTTTTGTTCATGTTACTTTCAGGCACTCACAGGCTCCTTTTCCGTGTGTTTCTCCTGTTAGACACGGCACTCGAGGACGGCCATGTGCTCACTCACCAGGTCTCCGTAGTGTCCAGTAAGGAGCCTGCCACACAGCAAGGGCTGACCTAACTCTCTCAGGGTGGGGAGAATATGCATGTATTAAATACCTTTCTTGGAGGAACTCCAGAGGCTTGCCTTGGTGGAGTTTAAAGTAAGGAAAGGGGTGAATGTTTGCTACTTTCATATAGTTGGGGTCTTTGATAAAACAGAAGACAAGTTTCTCCTCACGTGTTGCCTCAGTTTGTAGGCCTGGCTGGCAGGGTTTCGTGGATCGGAGCCTCAGCGCTCACCTGTTCTCTGCCTGGTCTTCCGGCCAAGGTGCCGCACTGCGCCCAGGTCCCCCTAGCGGTGGCCAGAGCAGCAGCCCTCAATGGGCAGGCCAGCCCCAGGGGTTCAGGTGGTAGGAATCTCCTTACAGATGCCGCTGTCCTCCCAGAAATCTATCTGCTTTTCTCCCCCTTCTGCCTTTTTGTGATTACACATATTTCAGTGGTTGCTTAATTTGAATTAAGCCTGGAAACTGCCTGCCTGCTTTCAAAACAAATAATACAGGTTCATGCTTCCTAGTATGTCAGAGGGGGGTGATTTTATTACTGTAATTTAAAGAAACAGTCTACTGACATTCATGAAAACATTTCATCATCTTCTTCAGTCACATTTTTTCCAAAGGCAGGAAACCACTAAGCATCTTCATTCAAAACAGTTTGGCCACATTCTTAACACCATGCTGTGACAGACTCAAAACTAATTCATCTGGAAATACCATGATTCCTTCATCCAGAAGTATTTATCCTTCCTATTCAGAAAAAAAAAAAAGAAAGAAAAGAAACTGACACCCACCCTAGGAACAATGGGATTCTCTTTGGCTAGCAGGCCGTCAACTGAATCCATTTCTGAGGACACAGAGGCTGCCCAGTCCTCCCAGGACAGCTGGAACCTCAGGAGGAGCAGTGCTGATGGGTGACCTCCCTCTTCTCCCTCTCCACCCGACAGACATAGACCCCAGTGCCCTCAGAGGCTCTGTAAAACTCTTATTTATAAAGAGAGAACTGTCCCTGGACCATTCCCCCAGCTGATCTTATACATTGTAGAAACAAGATTTGCATCCCGTAAGTGAAAGATTATAGAATTATCAATGCACATGCCGTGGGGTAACACTGAGGAATGTGGTCTTCTGGACATGAGATCAAATTCTGGTTTGGGATTTTAACACTCACTGCCATGGTAAACTTCAAATTAAAGCATTTGGATAATGTAAAGAAATACAGAGGAAAAATATGGTCAGATTAGTGCAAATCGGAACGACAGAAGCTCCTTAGGGGAATGTTCTACCACTAATGTTAGAAAAACGGTCCTCAGTGAGACGGGCGAGGTCGGGAGAACGGCTGCTGAGAAAGCATGTTCTGTTCCAGAGGCCGATATTCAGTAACAGTCGTGGTTACCATAGCTAGTGAGATTATATAGCCAAATTCATTTCCCTATTGACTTTACCAAAAAGTTGTCAAACATCCCTAAACTCCCCTCCAGAATTCTCAAAAATGTCTACAGTAATCTTCCCAGAAAACTACTTTCTGGATTTCATGACTTCCCATAGAGCTCCCTATAGCATTTAAAGCATTTGGTTATTACTGTTGTAAATAAGGCAGGAATTATAATTAAGAAAGCTACAACTGTGGTGTCATACTGTAGCAAACACAGTTGTATATGATTAATTACCACGTTGCCCCTTTACCTGATTTTAATACCCGTGTTTAAAGCTCTTACCTGTGCATGTGTCATTGATTCACCGCGCTACATGTGTTGGTTGTAATAAAACATTTCAGTTGAGGTTTTGTTCAATAGGGTAACTCCCTTATTCCACTGTTTGGGAAGTTAAATGCAGTGTGTATCATATCATTTCCTGTCTTAGGTGCTTGCCCCACTGTAATAGTGGAATGTGAGTCAGTTTCTTTCTTCCTTCCCTTGTTTTTCCTGTGTCCTTGATTTTTCCTGGAAGTTGCCTTTCTGTGGAATGAATCTCCCTATGCACCATGTCTCTATGGCCTGGGTACTCAGAGGTTCCCAGACTTGTGTAGTTAAGACTTTTTTTTCAATGCAGGCATACTACCATCTCTCTCACCATTGTTTTCTTTTATTAAAAAAACAGACTAAACCTTGGAAAAGTTTTAGTAGCCCTTGAAAACATTAAAGGCTACCTGGGATGTTCTGAAACTAAAATTGCAAATTTTATACTGTGGTTAAAAAAGAGAAAATACCCAGTTATTAGCCTTATGGTTATTTTGTGTAGCTAAGTTATCTGTATGCTAAACCTTCTTTAAAATGGTAAAAATTTAGGTCAAGAAAAAATAGATAATGCAGACTGATATAGATCTTTTTTTTTTTTTTTGAGACAGTCTCACTTTGTAACCCTCAGTAGAGCCCTGTGACATCATAACTCAACAGCAACCTCAAACTCTTGGGCTTAATTGATTTTCTTGCCTCAGCCTCCCAAGTAGCTGAGACTACAGGCATCCACCACAAAAACCCAGCTATTTTTTTTAAAGATGGGGTCTCGTTCTTGCTCTAGCTGGTCTTGAACCTGTGAGCTCAGGCAATCCACCCTCCTCGGCCTCCCAGAGGGCTAGGATTACAGACGTGAGCTACTGCACCCAGCCTATAAATACTCGTCTAGATATAGTAAGTTTGCTGTAGACAATAGAGAGCTGCCCTCACAAAAAAACATTCCCCCAGAGTCTCGTGTGCTGGAGTTGGTTCGCTTGCCCATTTCTGTGGTCACCAGTATGGTCGGGATGTCATAGGAAATCTGCCGTGTGGCTGTAGGGAGCACACTGTCCTGCTAGGACCGTCAAACCGTGAACCCACCTCGCGGTGTCTGTCATCAGTCACTCGACCTCAGGACCTTAACACGCCCAGCTTTGTTTTTTGTTCCTTCCCAACCTACCTACATATTCATGCGTGAAAGGAGGCCTTTCTCCCCAGCCACTGCCAGGCTCCACAGGTGATCTCACCTGCAACCCTCCTCTCATCCCTCCCACATCCTCTTTGTACACCACCAGTTAATAATAGTCCAACATTTTCAATATATAACTTTATGTTGATACTTCTTTAAGTATATCAAAGTAAAGCCATAAGCTGAATAAAACAACTACTAGGGAATGTTTAACTGGCTTTTTATTTTATTTATTTCAAATTAACACGAGGATACAAATTTTTAGATTACATTGTTCTCACTTCCAAGGTAAAGTTCAAGTTGTAGAAGAGCCCCTCACTCGGGGCATGCTGAACACCCGGCATTTGTGCACATTAGGTGAGGTCCTGCCAGTTGCCCTCCCCCCCTTCACCCCACCCCCTTGCTAGACTATATTTGTGTTTTATCATTTGTATGAGTGTGTAGTTGTTTATATATTGGTTTCATAATAGTATTGACTACATTGGATATTTTCTTCCATTCTTGAGATACTTTACTAAGAAGAATGTGTTTCAGTTCCATTCAGGTAAACACAAAAGATGTAAAGTCTCCATCTATTTATGGTTGAAGAGTATTCCGTGGTATATAGCTACCACAGTCTGTTAATCCATTCACGGGTTGATGGGCGTTTGTCTGCTTCCACAACTTGGCAATTATGAACAGGGCTGCAGTAAACATTCTGGTACAAATGTCATTGTGGTAAAATGATATTTGTTCTTCTGGGTAGAGAGCTTAGCAGTGAGATTGTGGGATCAAGTGGAAGGTCAACTTTTATTTCTTTGAGAATTCTCCATACTTCTTTCCATAAATTAGTTTGCAGCCCCCCAGCAGTATAGAAGCGTGCCTTTTTCTCCACATCCACGCCAGCATCTACAGTTGTTTTTGTTTTTTTTTTAAAGAATTAGGTTTCCCTCATAACAATGAATGAAAGCTACACAAGGAATGGCTGAAAGCAGAGGTTCAAGGTAGTCTGACGTGGATGGGCCAGGGAGGAACTCAGTAGATTGACACTGCTGGATGGCGTGCCAGGTCACACTGACTTGTCATTTTAGATAAAGTCTTACTGGATAAATCCTCCTACGAGAAAACACAATTAGAGCAAGAAGTTTCTTATTGAAAATCCGTCCGAGACCCCGGGCTCATCCTGTTCACCGCTGGTTTCACACGACCATCACAGATCTGTTTGGGTGGCTCAGTTCTTCCCAAAGACAACCAACAGGGCTCGGACCAGATGGTGGAAATTTTATCCTTATATGTGTTTAACAAAGGAAGCAAGAAATAGGAGCAGTTTTCTGTAAAACAGAAAAAGAAAGGAAGAGGAGCAGCTGATATCAGGAAGGAAAAAGGAATGTGGCAGGAATCTGCACAGCCCTCAGTTAGTATGTTTCCTGAAAATCGCAAATCCTGCTTGTCTTTTAGGTGGTATCTGTCTAGAGTTAATCTGAAAACCTTAGGCCTTTTATAATTATTGTTGAGAAATGTGACATTATTTTAGGCAGTACTCTAAAGATTCTAGTCTGGTACAACAAAGAAATGTGAATTAAATTCTTGGAGTTTGTGGTGAAGGAGTGAATTTCAGGATACCAAAAAAGCAGAAGGTACATTTGAATTTGTGAGCCAGTGAAACACCAAAGCCACTGAATTTTTTTTCTCACTAGAGTAAAGCTTTTAAATACAAACATAAAACCAACAACAAAGCGTTCACATACTGTGAAAAGGGCAGTGAGCCCAGGTATGGGACCCAGGGTTCTTTACAATATAGTGGGATGAGCTTAGTTTATACAGCGTCTTCATAGTTTGTGCCTGAACAGAAAGGTTCTAGGCTGGGAGACAACAAATGTGAATATTTTAAGCATATTTTGTGCTTCAGAAATACCCTAGACACTTCACAAAGCCTGTAAAGACAGCTTGTCCCTAAGTGGTTTCCATCTTCTTCCTGAGAACCCGTGGATTCTGTCCATAAAGACCCACTCCAGCCTCTAGCTACAGAGCTGCAGAGTCATCCCATTGTTACCAGAATTCTTCAGTGGGTCCTTGGTGTCAGGGATTCAAAGAATGAACCCATGGACCACAGATCAGTGGCAAGATAGGATTTTATTAGACAGAAAAGAATACAGAAGGAGTAAAAAGCACCAGAGCTTCTGGCAGAAAGGCCCAAGTGGGGGCTGAGCGCCCATAGCTCAGTGGTTAGGGCGCCAGCCACATGCACTGGGGCTGGTAGGTTGGAACCTGGCCAACACCTGCTAAACAGCAGTGACAACAATAACAAGAAAATAGCAGGGTGTTGTGGCGGGCACCTATAGTCCCAGCTACTTGAGAGGCTGAGGCAAGAGAATCACTTAAGCCCCAGAGTTCAAGGTTGCTGTGAGCTGTGATGCCACAGCACTCTACCAAGGATGACATAGTAAGACTCTGTCTCAAAAAAAAAAAAAAAAAAAATAAGACCCAAGTGGGAAGTCTCTACATGGGCTCTTGGTCTAGGGGTGTTAGGTCTTGAGAATTATACGTGGCCAGGACTTGACAAATGGAAACACATTTTCAACATTAATGAGTGTTATGGGCAAGTAAATGAAGAAAGCTTCCAGCTCAGGGCAAAAGGTCAGGCCATTCCCTTGAGGAAATTGCCCAGGCCTAGGAAAACTGGGGTCCCCGGTCCAGCCTTGAGTGGGGGAACCCTGTTCACCATGATTTTTAGGAATGTAAGGATGTGAAAAGCAAGGGTGTAGGATGAGCCGCTTTCTTCCTCTTCCTACCTAATTTCTTTCTCCCTGTGCTGTAAAGACGAGGATGTCTCCTTCTGACCCCAGGGCTCATGTTTGACTCAGAAAGTGCACTTCGCAAATGTCCTGCATGTTCTAATGTGTATGATGGAAGGAGGAGACAACTCCCCTGAGTGTCCATTCGACATTGTTTTATGCCTGCAGTCGTTGGAAGCTGCTCCCACGCCCACTCAACTGTCTAAACGCCCCTGCTAGCCAGGCCCTTCGCTAGCTCCAGTGTTTGCATATTTCCTTGTTAATGAGCTACGCAGGCTGGGGACTGTGTCTTGGTGTGTTTGTGTGCAATCTCGTGCCGCTTCCTGAACCCGTGTGTCCCTTCCCTTCACAGCCTACTCGACACCCAGCACCTCCCCCGCAAACCGATTCGTCAGTGTCGGACCTCGGGATCCAAGCTTTGTAAATATCCCTCAGCAGACACAGGTGGGCCGCTCTCATCTTTTCTGTATGTGGTGCAGCGTGTTTATTCCTCAGGTGCATTTTCCAGCCCCTGTCCAGTCCCCTCTCCTCCTGACCCCACCGTTGTAAAACATTGTCTGCGGGTTTTGTTTCCTGTGCTGAGGGGTAGAAGAAAGGGCTGCTGTGCTGGAACTGCCTTTGCTGCCAAAGTCAAAGTCAGGTGGCCTCTGTTCCCTCTGCCAGGAATTCACAGCCCTTTTAGGGCAAGCAGATGGAAGTGGTCCCTGCAGAAGCTGGCAGGTAGTACCTGCTTGTTGGTGATGTCAGAGCATATCTGGGAATGGGGTGACTGGCCGAGGGAAAATGTTTAGGAGGCCTCTTCAGTGCTAATGTTGATGCAGAGGTAGGAGGTGTTTTTTAATGGTTACTTCTGGCCACTGGGAAGCAAGGTGCAGTGGGTGGGAGGGTATGTGTGACTGTAACCTCATGTTTGAGGTGCGTGATTCAGAGGACTGTCAGCACAGCTGGAGCTTGTCTCTTGATAGACAGTTGTGTTCTGGGCTAGTTTGAGTTAAGAAAGCTCTTTGAGAAGTTTTGGAATGGCCGCTGTAAATTGAGAAACAATGAAAGGCTTTTGAGTTCAGTGGTAGTGTAGGTATGTAGAGGTACTCAGAGAATTGTGAGATAGAATTAGATTCAGGTTTGGAGAGAAACTGCTCTCTAACATCCTAATTAGGACATGACGTGATTGACAGGGAGAATATTTTCCCCGTAAGGTTCTTGGCATGATATTTGAACAGCTTCTCTGAGCAGTGTCGTGCACATGCCTAGGTATGACCCCGGATGCCTAATCTGTAACTGCTAATCTCAGTTTGTCAGACTGTGGCCAGGTGCTCATGAATGGGAGAGGAATGCCTTCCTGGGTCCATTTGCTCCCTCTGCGAAGGGCTTTAGTTTACGGCTGTGTCGACAGCGCAGGTTAAACTGCATTGCATGGGAAGCCTTCTGTACACTGAAGCAGGGTCACAGAAAGTACAGCATCTGGGAGGAGGGGAGAGAGTGGGAACAGGTTAACTCTTGGATTTCCCATCTTTGGCTTACACATGGCGTCTGGGATTAAGATTTTCTGTTCCGTGCCTCCCATAAAATTCTTCCAGATACTTGCTTATTTCCTCACACCTTCAAATGTTCAAATACTTTCCTGGTGAATTCAAGTTGAATAATTGCCTTGAAAGCATTAAAATAGAAGAACGTCATTTAATTTTGTACGTTTGGCTTACGCGTTCGCGCTCAACGAGTTCATGGGAACTGTGGCTCTGTCTTGGACGGTTGCTTTTCCTGAGGCACTGAGGAGCTCAAGTTGCTTCTTTAAGAACCTTAAATGTGTAGCTTTGAAACGTCCTGTTTGTGTTTTACATATTATTCTTAAATAAGCTGTGATTCGCAGACTGAAATTAGACCCTGTGTTCCATTCAATTTATTTCTCTATAATCAAAATGTATTATATTCCAATATGGCTTTGTCACACAAATGCCTTATTTAACCCAGAAACTAAGTCTTCATGCTGCTGACCACAAAAATTCAATTCTTAAAAATCCAGATTTTCCACGCATCTGGACGAATGATGTCATGAAAACCCAGGATTGGCATCTGGGACTGAATTTTTTGGTTTCCATTAAGTATTTGGCAGCATGGAGAAAACAGCTTAAACATTTCTTGCCACAGTGGCACCTGCCACATTTGGCTTGAGGAAAGCCATTCCCAATTGTCCTGTGGGAAACTGTGCTAATAGAGTTGTCATTAAAAAAGAAGGTGTCCCAACATAAACGTGTCTTCTCTAAATATGCACTTTAAACGGTCCACAGGCTGCCTAAGAGCTTTACAGACCCTCTTTCTTTAAAAAAGGAACTACTTTCTAGAACCACTTAAAACTTAAATATGTATATAGATAAAGATAATAGTAATACAAATATACCTTAAAAAATAAGCTCCCTTTCAAGACAATAGTTCAGAAGAGGAATAATTTTTTTTAGAGACAGAGTCTCACTTTATCGCCATCAGTAGAGTGCTATGATGTCACAGCTCACAGCAACCTCAAACTCCTGGGCTTAGACAGTTCTCTTGCCTCAGCCTCCAGAGTAGCTGGGACTACAGGTGCCCGCCACAGTGCCCAGCTATTTTTTTGTTGCAGTGTGGGCAGGGTGGGTTAAAACTGCCACCCTTGGTATATGGGGCCAGTGCCCTACCCACTGAGCCATAGGCACCACCCCAGAAGAGGAATTTTTAACAGGAGTTTTTAAAAACATAATTTATACATAGCCTGCAGATGTATAAATACTAGGCATATTTGGCATGAACATAATATTAATTGAGTTAGAAGAAAAGTTTTCTGGGAAAACAAATTTTTGCTTTCTGTATCTGGAGAAATAAAACTTGAGAAGTCACCCAGGCAGATCCTCAAGCTTTCTAAAATGCAAAAGTAATATCTTACACATAAATCCATAAACAAATGCAAAATAAAATGGCCTTCCTTTCTACAAAAGACCAGTTTCCAAAGGCAATCTCTTAAGATGCCTGAAGCATCACGCTATGGGAAATGGAATAGATACCTTCTCAATTTTTTCTACCAATGAGAAATTGAACTAATGGTGTCAACATCATAAACAGACAGCTGTTGGCTCGTCCTGTCCTTATGGACTGTATGGAGCCTCTGCTGAATGTTTCTGTGTGCTAAGTTCATAGTGTGTTAGGCGTGTTGTCCAGCCTGTCTTTACAGACGCCCAATGGGAAAGCTCTCCACTCTGTAGAAACAGAAACTCAGCGCTAAGGAGATGGTTGATTTTCCTAAGGCCACACAAAAGTACAGAGTGGAGCAAGAATTTGCACCCAGTTTTGTGTGACTTCAGGCTGACGCTCTCCAACCACCATGCGCACAGCCTCATGAGCTGGGGACTGCTTTTCCCTAGTGATAATGATACTCAGTTCTCAGGAACGCTATAGGTGGGTTCCCTGCTTCTATCCCTGAGATTGCATTATAGGTCAAATCATTATTATATAACCAAAAGAATTGAAAGCAGGGTCTTGAAGAGATCTAAGTACACTCACAGCCCTCTCCAAGTGTCCACTGACAGATGAGTGGGTAAACAGAATGTGGAACGGTGGAATATTACCCTCAGAAAGGAGGAAAATTCTGACACGTGCCCCAACGTGCCAGTCCCAACAAGATCAATACTGTGTAATTCTACTTATGTGAGGTGCCTAAAGTAATCAAATTCATAGAAACAAACTGAAATGATGGTTGCCAAGGTCGGGGGAGAGTGGAATGGGGAGCTGGGCTTGTGGCTGTGGAGCTCAGTCTTGACGGATGGGAAGGGTTCTGGAGATGGACATTGGAGCTGGCTGCACAGCACTGTGAGAGCACTGACCACCACCAAACCAGACACTCAAAAAGGGTTAACATGAGAAATCTTGTGCTGTGTGTATCTCACCAGAAATTTTTAAATGTAATCATCTAATAAACTCTATAGGACCCTTCACCTTTAAGAATCTAAAATTATGTCAAAGTAGACGGCTCGTCAACAAAACCCCATGTGGGTACAAAGTGGGAACTCTGGGGCTCTGATTGAGTCTAAGCCAGTGGTTCTCAACCTTCCTCACGCCTCCTAATGCTGTGACCCTTTAATACAGTTCCTCACGTTGTGGTGACCCCCAACCATGGAATTATTTTCGTTGCTACTTCATAACTGTGATTTTGCTGATGTTATGAATCGTAAGGTAAATATCTGATATGCAGGATATATTTTCATTGTTATAAAGGGGTCGCAACCCATAGGTTGAGAACTACTCTAAGCGATTCAAAAGAAAGTTTAAAAATAATGACTTTTTCTTATTACATTCATGATACATGTTAATTATGGGGAAATACAGATGAGAAAAATAATAAAAATCACTTGTAGTCCTGCTGTTAACATTTCTGTATAAATCCATCTCGACTATCCCCGTGCATACAAATATATTGCAAAAAATGAGATCATATTATATGCACTGTTTGGTAGCCTGCTGTTTCTTCCCCTGACAATATATTACAGCCTTCTTTCCATGTAAATTGGAAAAATTGAATATTGGCTTTTATTGCACCTATTCATCATCCGTAATGATTGGTAGAGAAAGATAACAGGGATAATTGAAAGCCATTTTTCCTCCTCTTTCCCTTCTCAGTCTGTTTTTTCCTCCAGAGAATTCCTCCCTTCACTGAGGGGGAACTGCCTTCTCTGCAGCCATGCCTGGAGTCCTTTCAGACGGCCTTCCCATGCCACTCTGCGTCTCAGCCTGGCTTGGGCTTTGTTCAAACATTGCTGCTGAGTTACCTGCACCATCCTCTGCCTCCCTTGTCTGCTACCTCTGCTGTGATCACTTGCCCTCCCTGCCCTCCCCTTCTCCATTTTGTGTCTGACAGTTGACATGTGAGGCAGCCCCCCCCCACCTTACAGCATGTACAGCGCCAGTCTATTCTGAGAAACTATGACCCTGAGTCCCACCCTGAATCTCTTCTTTTTCAACATTGTCCCATGACAGCTGATACGAACATATAGAAAAGTCTGGGGGCATCGTGTATTTGCTTCTCTTCAAACCCTGTTAATGTGCCCTGCACGCCCACCAGGTGATATAATGTGTTAATGGAGGACAGGCCATTGTGTCCAACACAAAGCAGTGGGCACTTCACTTTCATCCCATAACTCACTCTGATCCCTGATAATGTGAGCTGTTAAGAGGAGTCATTTATTTAAAGAAAAAAGTTAATATTTCATTATCAGGTAATAAATAGATAAATACTAGTTCCCTCGCGGATGATTGAGAAAAGGACTCATTTTGACTTGGTTGTAGTTTAATCAGAAAGTTTAAATAAAATGCTTAACATGCAGAACTCCATCGAGAACAAATTCTTTAAAATGAAAAATGAGAGCAAAGAATATTAAAAACAGGCATTTCCTCCCCACCACCCGAATCTGTCACTGTTCTACATCAACAGGGTTGGAGCATCTGAAATGCTATTTAAACCCAAATTACCAGTTAGGCTGTTAGAAGAATCGCTTGGCGTGGCATGGGCCTGGTTTGCTGACAGAAAGGTACAGGAGCGGTAACCTTTGCTTAATAAATCACTCAGCTGCCCGACTTGCAAGCAGGGTGGTTGCCTTTGCCTCATGAGATTTACAAATGTGTGCGCAGGCTACACACTTCAGGGTGCTGGAAGCAGCTGATGTGGAGAGGACCCTGCATCACTGAACCACAGGCCTGGCATCCAGGTCTGCCTTGGTGGGCCGCATGAGAGGCGTGGGAGAGAACCTTCACCTGTGTCGTATTCTGGAAGCTCTGCTTAGGACACCACAGCCTCGGCTGTCTGCGAAGGCCTTCACGAGTCCTCTGCTGCAGTCATTCAGTGTGTACTTAACTGCTGGATATAACCTTGATATCTACAGAAAGCAGGGAATAAAAGACTACAGATGCCCACCACCACCACCACCACGCTCCGCTGATTTTTCTATTTTTAGTCGAGACAGGGTCGTACTCTTGCTCAGATTGGTCTTGAATTCCTGAGCTCAAGCAATCCACCTACCTTAGTTCCTCAGAGTACTAGGATTATAGGCATGAGCCACCATGCCCAGCCTTTAGTCTGATTTTTCAACTGTAAAATAGCAAGATATATACAAGGAGTCCCAAAAGTCAGCCCTGCGGTTGCCATCCATAGGGAAAATGGGAAACTACAGCTAAATGTACCTTATTTACAAAATATTCTCTTAGTGTTGCCACCTCTTAGTAAAATTTCGTAATGGATTTTTTTTAAGGTACATTTAGCTACAGTTTCCCATCTTCCTGTGTAAGGCAACTTCAGGGTTGACTTCTGGGACACCCCATATACACACACATATGCTCCTCATATGATTGTGCCCAGTTTTAAATTTTGTTAGTGTAGAAAAAGTGAGTGTTTCGCAGCTAGTGAACACAATGAATGCTTCATTATGGTTAAAAACTAAAGTCTTTATTTTTTTTGATTACAAAGTATTTTCTCATTTGATTTTAGGAGTAACCTTTTGTAGTAGGCAGAGCTGTTATTTTTGTTATCCCCATCATACAGATAAAAGACTGAGGTTCCAAAAAAGGAAGTGACTTTCCTAGAGCCACATAGCTAGGAGCCAGCAGAGCCAGGACACCGGCCTGCTTCCGAGTCCACCTGTCCCATCCAGGAGGGACTCGTGTGCTACTCTGGCCAGAACCTGCTTGCCAAAAGCTCCATCTGAAGCAGCCATCTAGCGAGATAGGAGACCCCCCACCAAATCAGAACCCAATGGATTCCATTGAGCATCGGGTCTAAAATCACCCCAAAAGCCTAATTAACCTGGGCACATCTATTCTGCAGCATGCCGAGTGTGCCATGTCTCCCCGTAAGGTAGACCATGCTCCTAGGAAGAAGAGACGTCACAGGGAAGAACAATCTCTCTGGGACTAGTGTGGACCAGCAAGAAGTGATAAACCCCTCAGAACTGGAAGGAGAGGAGGCTCCCAAACCAAGGTGCTGCCTGGTCACATCTCTGCTCGTGTGCCAGCCCCAGGAGCAGGTGCTGGCTGGGGCACAACACTGAGGCTGCATCTGCCCCTCCCTCCTCACCACGGTGGGGTGGGGCGGAGTGGCTCCCCCAGCCTCCCTCTCCCACACCAACCTGCAAATTCTCCACACGTTCTCTTCACATAAGCATGGTGGCTGACTCACTGACAGGCTATGAGATGCTTTTAAAATAAATTTTTCAATAAACAGAGTCTTTATCTTTCAAGTTTTAATTTGGCAGCACACTGTAGACGTCCTGAGCCACAGACTGCACTTCTGGGCAGAGTGAAAACCTTCGGTTCTAGGTGCTGGTCTCCTTTTCCCCCTCAGTTCTTAGTCTGCGGGAACTCCATCATCTCTGAAACACGTGTTTGGGTCGCGTTTGTTTGTTCGAGTTCTGCTTTGCTCCAGAAACATTTGGGGAAGGTTCATAGTCGGAGCGCCTGACGGCTGTGATGGGAAGAAAGGCGCCTGCCCTGGTGTGTGGGGCCTGGGAGGCGCTCGGCAAATGCTGCTTCCTTGCTTTGCTCCCTTCTTCTTTCCTGAATTACGATGAGAGAAGTGGTGATGGAGAAGAGGATGAGAAGAGGGAGATTTCTCAGGGTGTTTTAGAATCTCATGGATGAAGAAAGGAAAAGACTAAAAGTCTCATATCCATTGAACTAGCCCTGGTGATTGTGGGAAAAGAGAGTCAGAAAATGAAGTGGAGGAAAAGGCTTCAGAAAGCGCCTGGAGCTGGTGTGGAGGACTGGGTGGTGCTGGCCTCGCAGGGCAGTCGGAAAGCCGTGGTGTTAACTGCACAGCTCCGTCGGAATTCCCAGCCTCCGCAGGGACCTTGGTGAGGGAGCAAGACCCTGAGGAGAGGACGCCTGCCACTCCACTGGCTTCCCGGAGGAGACGAGAGGAACAGCTGTGACCTGAGGCCTAGAAAAGACCTGTTTTTCACATCCTGGCTGAGCCGTGTGTCTGAATGATCTTGGGCATGTCACCCACTAAAATTTAGCTTCCTTATCCATGAAATGAAGGCAGTAATAGTACCTATCTCATAGAAGAAAACCCAATTAAGTTTTCTTAATCTGGTTTAGCTAGTCAGGGTTACTTTTCTCACGTCACAAATGTGTAAGCAGGGTTACTGGCACTGTTGGCAGCTGCTCCTTGATGCCCACAGGCCCCTGTGTTGCCTTTTTATCTTTGTGCTCGGTGCTGCTGATTAGAACAGTTGCTACAGCGCCAGACGTCACACCCATAGTATACTCCATATTCTAATATCAAGGGAAGGCCCCCATTATACTCCTCCCCTGGACCCCACTAACGTAATTTCTACTTCAGTCTCGTTGGCTAAAACTTGGTCACGTTTTAATCTTTATCTGCAAAGGATGCTGGGAAGCCATAGGATCATCTTGACTAACTCAAGTCATGACCCGGTACCCAAAACAGGCCACATTTCCTCACTAAACACAGTTGCCCCAGGGGCAGTAGGTAGTGGATGGGCCATTGGTAATAGATGCCACACTCGCTTCCCAGCCCTCAGAGAGTTCCGTGCTCTTGCCCCCTCCCGTGGCTGCACCCCCTTCCCTGTCATCCTGTCTTCTTACCCTGACTGCCCTCTACACGCTCCGTGTGCACATGGCAGACACAGTGCTGTGCGTGCATCTGCACTGATTATCCCCGCTCAGCCTTCTATTGAGATCCTGGATACGGGCAGAAGTACTGGGGTTTTGTGCAGACCAGCTCCCTTGGGGCTGGCTCTGCCATCCCTGGTAAACTTGGACTCTGAGAAGGCTGATTTGGAAAGACATGTGCCTCTGGGATAGCGGAGGAACTGTGGGAACCAGCGCCCCCAGTGTGCCCTCGGGCCGAGGTGGGACTTACCAACCAGTCAGCAGCAGGTTCTGGGCTTCTCTTTTGTGACACTTGGAACCAGATGCTTCCTTTGCAAAAGAAAAGAGCCTGGTTTTGCTGAGCTTGAGTCAACAGGGTTTAGAGAACAGGAAAGCAGTTGACTGGCCTGCTGCGTGAGCTCTGGGGAGAGGACACAACACAGGTGGTGTTCTGGCTTTCCACAAGGCCTTGCTTGAGGAATTTGCTTTACCAAAAGTTTTTGCACTTTCAATAATGGCTGTTGACCGAGTAGAGGATCCAGCCTTGGGGTTCCTTTCAGATGCCTCTCTCCCAGGCTTCTGGGGAGTCCCAGCCCTAGAATGCTGGCACAGCATCAGGGTCAGAGCCTGTCGTCACCGAAGGACTCACTCAGTTCTCATGAACCTTCCTGTCCACCCTTCTCACACCCACCACCTCACCTTCTTGTCTGACTTTTGAGGACTCAGGCACATTGTTTTACCAGCACTTTCTCTTGGGGACACAACCTTTCAGTGCAGCCTGCTGGCTGAATTACATTCCACAGCACACACCTCCCCAAAATATTTGCATGAGAATTTTTCCTAAGGCTCCACATGGGTTCCTTACAGCAGAGACAACATAACTTAGCACTTCTAATTGGCTTCTCACTTTGCACATTAACTAATGAATCACATGAGCTTGCCATAATCTTGATCCCTCTGATGGAGCAGGGACAGGAGGGTAGGACAGGTTGTCCTGGCCCTGGGCTCCTCACTCTCACACCCTCCTTCCCTCCTTTCCCAGAGTCTGGACATGTGGGGATGATGGGACGCAGCCCGGGCCCAGCTGTTCTCAGCACAGGGCGACCTGGGGCCCCCCAGCACTGCCTTTGTGATGCCTGAGTATCCAGGCCCACCCTCCTGGGCTGGTATATGGTGCATATCACCTGTTGCCTTGAATAGTTGAGGGAGATTTAAGGACAGCCCTCATACCCTCATGACATACTGTCTCTGTTCCTTGCAAGCATAATCCCCCTTCGATGGGTCCTGGCCATGTGTCTGCATGTAGATGGGAAGAGAGTAGAGTGGTAGTAGAAGGCTAGAAGGGTCCAGGCTCACCTTGGAGCTTGACCATGGTAGGGACCTGTGCATTGTAGTATAGACATAGAAACACTGAGAAGCTGTCAAAATACCTGGGTTCCTAACTCACCCATCCCACTTGCCAGCAGAGGGATTAATTTTAGGGGAGGAGAAAGAGCCAGAATTTATTGAGTACCTGCTATGCTTAGCATGGCACCACACTAAGCTGGAAGGAGGGCTGCAGGTATATATGTGTGACCCCATCCCTGCCATACATACTCACAGACTTCTAGGGAGAAGAGTGAACAAACTACAGGAAAGGGCACTAAGTGAAACAGCTGGAATGTGTATGATCTGGAAGAAGAGCGGGTGATTAATCAGGTGAGAAGCATGGAGATCAGGGCAGGTGTGCTGGAGGAGAAGACACAGGCTCTGCCGTGAAGGAGGAGGCCAGGCTTCCAGGCCGGGAAGGACGCCTGCAAAGGAGCAGTGTTGTGTGTTTGGACAGCCCTGTGCCGTCTACTTATCTAGCAGCATAAAGCGAATGGCAATATTAGAATGAGGGCGAGAGGTTGAGTCCACTCAGGAACAGCGATGCCGTTACCCAGTGATAAGGCACTTGGGCTTTATTCTGTGGGGTGGGAAGCAGGTGTCAGCACCGTGGGGTCTCTGTATGTGAGGAAATTCACCATCTCTTGGTTTAATACTCACTAGGTGTGGGATTTTTAGAGGCAAGAGTAAATAAGACCTCTGAGCATGAAGTACCCTCCTCTCCTGGGCAGTAGGGCATAGCGCAAAAAATAAAAGTTTTGGAGTCAGTCCTGAGTTTGATTTATCTCAGCATGTGACCTTAGGGTAATTTTTACCTTTTTGACCCTGAGGTGTCACATACATAAAAGAATAAATTGATTCCTGCATTCCACATAGAGTTCTAGAAAGACTCGGTGTGGTTAGGGTATAAAACCCCCGTACCCCTCCCTGGCGCATGGAAAGCCAGTGCGTGGCGTTGCTTTTACCCCTCTTAGGGCTAAACCTCTGTCAGCTCCGGAGTTAAGGCGAACTGCATCTCATTTATCTTGAGGACAGGGACCTGTGACTGTGAAGGAGAAGCATAGAACTGTTAACATGGCAGGACCCCCAGAAGTAACCCAGCGACTTTCCCCCTGAGCGGAGTCTCTTCTTGCCCCATCCTCCCATGTCCATTTTCCATAAGTTGTGCCATTAATTCTCTCATTAGCCAGTAGAATGATATTTATTTATTAAGAACATACTTAGCATACTCCCAAGGAGCCGGGGAAGGCTCAGCTAACAGCAGCCATTTCTGATTACAAGAAGAAATACACCAAGGAATTCGTATGGAGAGTCTCTATGTGTCTTATAATTCCATGTTAAAAAACAATTAAACTTTATGCTGGATGAGGGAGAGAAGGGGAAAATATTCTCAGTGCAAAAACAAGTTCTGAACCTAGGAGTACAGTTCCTGCATGTTTATTTTGTCAGATACACAGCTGACATGATTAGTTCTAATGGGGTGGTGATCCTCATTGAATTGCAGATGGGTCTGAGTGACTGAAATTCCGCAGGGACTTCAATAAGTGGTGCATACGCATTACTTAGGCTGCCTCCTTTAGCCAAGGTGAAGGCCTCCCGTTCTGTCTCCCCTCAACACACCCCCCCACACACATATGTGACCATCTGTCCCAGGAGCAGCACTCCGAGCATTATCTGGAGCAGTGCTACCTGCCTTACTGCCCTCGGTTACCTAAGTGCTCCCTGCACCCCTACACCCCAGATTAGTCTGCCTCGCCACTGCGTCAGGGCCCAGATCAATGTATTGACTCTGTCAGAGCAGCTGGTACAGTAATTGTCACAAGAGAAGAATGGAAAGTGAGAACATGTACACATGGAAAATAAAAATGACGTCTGTTCTTTCCTGCCCTCCTTGCTTGCCTCATAGATCTTTATGTGTTTACGCAGTCGAGAGCACTTCACTTAAGTGCACCAGCTGCTTCTGTGTCATGAATGGTGACACTTCAGGGGCTGCAGGACAGGAAGGGTATCATGGGAAACATGGTCTCACCCCCGTGGGGTGGCCTGCACAGGTTTGGAATTCCTTTCCTCATCTCACTGCTTTGGGGCCCCATCAAATCACATTTCCCTGATTGACAACACAGAATGCCTCCCATCAATACAATTGATTTTGTGAAAAAGGACAAGGAATATTTTTCAACTGGAGGTAGATGAATTGTGGGGATGCAGAGAACATTTCAGAAATCTTTCAGTTTAGAAGCCTAAATTGGGAACTATGGTATTATTACCATCCCAACACAAGCGTCATGTGTACCTCCTGAAAAATGGTATTAGTAGAAGCAACTTACTGCAAGTGAAAAATGGATTTATCAGAGGCCAGCAATGAACTTGAGGACATAACGGCTGTTTTTAAAGGCCAACTGCTAATTTTTTGGTGAAAAATTTTTGGTTAAGTGCACATCTTTGAAAGACATTTCATTAAAGTTCAACTTTCATGGCTTATACCTGTAGACCCTAACATAAATCCTGGGTGAGCCCATAAGCCTGAGGGGGTGTCATTTGTGACCTGGAGAAAAAGGTCAACCATTGAATTTATAGCTTTTTTAGTGAAAAGAATATAAAGATTCCTGCCAACTGGAGTCAATCCATATTTTAATGTTTCCTAGTTAAGATTATAAAATCAAGGGATTAGGATAGTGCTGTTCAGTGAAGGTCAAAAATTAAATGGGATAGGTTAAGTGTCATTCCCATGGGGCAGAAGTTAATATTTCAAAAACCATTTCTGCCACTAGCCGTCAAGAAATGAATTGTCCGTGATCATTAACCAAGGTAAGGGGAATCCCACTATCATTATTAAATTTAATAATGATTATTACACTAATCAACTATATTATTAAATTGCTCTGCTGGTCTGTAATGTCCCCAAACAGTAATAGTGAATTGACTGCTCTCAGATAGTTCTCATACACAGTTGAGACGAGGGCGAGATGGAAGATGGTGGGTGAAGGCCTCCTTTTGGGAAAGACCTTGTGGCTGTCTTACAGATAAGAGTGGTAACAGAGGCTCAGCACCTGTAGCTCAGCAGTTAGGGCACCAGCTGATGGATTCAAACCCAGCCCAAGCCTGCCAAACAACAAAGAAATAGCCGGACATTGTGGCGGGCGCCTATAGTCCCAGCTACTTGGGAGGCTGAGGCAAGAGAATCGCTTAAGCCCAAGAGTTTCAGGTTGCTATGAGCTGTGACGCCACAGCAAGCGTCATAACAGGCAACACTCTTCTCAGAGCGCAAGTCAGGGGCCCTGCAGACCTGTTACTCAGCACGATTCAACAGTACAAGTTTTTACATACAAGAATATGAACACGTATTCCTCCTTATGGTGGTTCTTTTCTATTTCAGATTTTTGCAATCCCCACCCCTTTTTTAAGGAAAAAAAGTCCATTTTGCCAGCTTCTTTTTTTCCTTAAATTTTTAGAGCTCTGGATTCCATCTCCTTGGGATTTTATGCAGAGGGAAGAAAGGCTGTTTAAATGTCTTTCTGGGATGACTCAGACCCATGTGCCCTGTACCATTTTCAAATCCATTTTAAGACGCCAGTATTTTTTGAAGTTATAGAAATATGAAACACTGAAGTTGGTGATTTCCTTAGAGATTATCTACTCCAGGCCCCGTCATTTTCCGGATACAACTTTACGTATATTTGGGAATAAAGTACATGTCATCTTACTAAAGCAGCAGCTCCACGTAAGGGGGCCAGAGCCCAGGGAGACGAAGCAACTTGCAAGGCCACACAGCTGCTCTGAGGCAGAACTGGGCTGATATGCAGGTGTCTGGTACCAGAGAGGGAAGGGACTGCTCTGAGATGTGGCTTAAGTATTTTATAAAAGCCTGGTAGCCATTAGATTCACCCAAATACACTGGAATCCTGATGAACAAAAACATGGAATTCAAAAGTTTACCTTGCAGAATTTATGTTCATGGACTGCCCTGCAGGTGTGTCTGTGCATGCATGTGAGTGTGTCTGTGTGTGTGCATGCGTGTGCACGCATGTGTGGGTGCATGTGGGTGTGCGTGTGTGGGTGTGCCTGTGGGTGTGCATGCGTGTGGGTGTGCCTGTGTGGGTACATGTGTGTGTGCACACATGTGTGGGTGCATGTGGGTGTACCTGTGTGTGTGCGTGCATGTGGGGGTGCATGTGGGTGTGCGTGTGTGTGTGAATGTGGGTGTGCACGCATGTGTGGAAGGCCTGTGTGCATGTGGGTGTGCCTATGTGTGCATGTGGATGTGCCTGTGTGTGTACTCGTGTGTGGGTATCTGTGTGTGTATGTGTACATGTGGGTGTGCCTGTGCATGCACGTGTGTGTGGGTTCCTGTGTGTGTTCATGTGCCTATGTGGAGTTGCCTTTCTTTGTGCAAGTGTGTGCCTGTGTGCAGGTATGTATAAGCACGTGTGTGTGCATGTATGTGTGCCTGTGTGTATACAAGTGCTTGTGCAGGGTGTGTGTAAACTCCGTGCTGCAGTCCGTGCTCCTGGGTGTGTGTGCCTGTGTGTATACAAGTGCTTGTGCAGGGTGTGTGTAAACTCCATGCTGCCGTCCGTGCTCCTGGGCATGTGTGCGTGTGTGTGCCTGTGTATATATAAATGCTTGTGCAGGGTGTGTGTAAACTCGGTGCTGCAGTCTGTGCTCCTGGGCATGTGTGCGTGTGTGTGCCTATGTGTATACAAGTGCTTGTGCAGGGTGTGTGTAAACTCCGTGCTGCTGTCCATGCTCCTGGGTAGCCTTCTGTTGTGTTTCTCTACCTTCCGACCTTCACGAGGCCAGCCAAGGTCAGCATTCCCATCCCCTTTTAGGGGCACCCTTTAAAGAGCTTCCACGGGAAGCAGGGGCAGGGAGGACCTTTGATTTAAAGTTCAACATTTACATTTGTAATTTTGACTAATTCCAGTGCTTGCATTAATTAAATTGAAATTGTTTAATTAGAATAAAAATAAAATTGATCATTAGGATAATTTAACCTGATAGGCTTTGTGTGCCTTTCTAGACAAACATTAGGAAATACAGTGATAAGAAGGGCAGAGAGGCGCAGGGTGCTGGCGTCTGCCCTGCTCTCTGTCACCTGGATGGTGGGGATGTTGCTGTCTGTTGCGTCATTACCATTCAGCTAGGGCCATGAGGTGTGTCTCAGTCAGCCTTTTCCTAAATATCTTTTCCTGTCCAAATCTGAAGGTGTACCAGACTCTTTTCACACCACCACCTCCTCGTAGCCTCCCTGTCCCCCATTCCCTGGCCCCCCACCCCCACCCGTCTTCCAGGAAGACTGTTTTGTGTGCTGCATCCTGAGCCTCGCATCACACTGACCTTTGTAAACCAACAACTGCCAGATGGAACTCCTTACGGAATCCACTAATGCTTCTCAGCCCTGGGGTCAGCCCTGTCAAATCTGGACTGTGCCCTCTCACCCCTTCCTGGCTGCTTGCTTTGAGCAGGAACCAGGCACAGAGTTCAGGTCCGTAAGGAAGGTGAGGGGTCCGGAACACTGAATAGGTGACCCTGAGGAGAAAGGAGGCTGCTCCTCCAGGTGCCTGCTGTGCTTCCAGGAAGTAGCGCCTGCCTCTTCATTCCGTGCCTCCCACAGAGTTCAGTCAAGGAAACGAGTTTCCAAAGCTAGTGCCCTCTGTTTCTGAAAAAGAATTATAAAAGGATGAAACAATTCTACCAGGAGAGTCAGCACAGGCCACATAACACTGGCTCTGAGTCTACCGACCGACACATCAGCAAGAATAAAACCTTTTGAACTACCAACTATTAAATCAACATCAAATTATTTGTCTTCACAACAATCAGGATTCACATGGATAAATTAAATCCTCAGGAAAATCCACAAACCATCTTGAGTTTCAAATTCCCCCCATTCACCATTTTGCCAGAGTTGCTTTAAAAAGAAGTTGGCAGTTTTGTTCACTAGGCTTCCTACACAACTCTTATTGGCTGGGGGCAAAAGGGCAGAGGTGAATGAATCCAAATTTGATCAATATTTATAAAAGAAAAAGAAGAGAAAGAAGGACTGGGAAAGAGCAAAAGATTCTATGTCATTTGCTAACCAGCACGGAGGTTGTTTTATATACAAATTATCAACTTTCTGCAAATTGGCTAATCAGTCCCGGCCACAGGTCTGAGAATCCCAGTTTACAATCTCATAAGTAAATTGCCACCTCCAAAGAAGCCAGCTTTACCATCCATTTCTGTGTAAAATCATCTAGATGGGTTTCAGGTTTATTCGTGTCCTAGCCCAATAGAAGAAACTTCTAATTTTCATAGCAAGGGGTTTTATCTGGAAACATTTGATTTGGTTTTAGAAAACCTTTAGTGTTTTTCAGCAGTGAATGAGGCTGAGTTCAAAGGAGTAAATGCCTAGCACATGGCCCGAACACCCGGGGGGCTGCTGTGCCTACCCAAGAACAGTAACCACCTCTTACTGCCCCAGGCCCGATGAGGTTTCTGTCTTCCCCAAGACAGAAGGGAATCCCCTGGCCCTGCTCAATTCCAAAAAAGAGCATCAGCTCTGCCCCCTGAGGCTGTGATTACAGTCCAGTTAGGAGACAAAACACTTCCATACATTAGTTCTTCTTGTCCTCACAACACCATGCTAGGAAGGGGGTCTTACTCCCTTCTTAACAGAAGTGCAAACTGAGACCCAGATACACCCCAGACTCCCAGTCTATCAGCCCTCAGCCTTGGAGTTCCGTCTCTGGACCCTCCAGACCAACACTTGACACACTGTTTCTCTGGCTCCTCACATACCACTGTGCAGGATTGCAGTTGGGAATGCCTGGACCTGCCATGCTGCTGGGCCTGTTCACCTATCAGGAAAGGACTGATCCACTGTAAGACACCGTGAGTCTGGGCATTGTCCGGAGGTCACAGTTCCTAAGAGCATCATTGATGTGTTATGGCTGTACCTACTTTCTGGCTCCATAAACTCAGATTCAGAGAGAAGTTGAGAGGCAGTATTCCTGGACCTCTTTCTCCCACTCCCTCTCCATGTCCGCTCACTGAAGACAATGGCTGCTTCCTTGGAGCTCCGGGACCCCAGCTTAGCAGGAAGATAAGAGCCTTAACTTCAGTGGGCCACGAAATCAGATTGGTTCTCTCTGAGCATCTCAGAGTCCCTACCTCAACACTTCCTGGCTCCAAACCCAAAATAACCGTTTCTTCCTCTCTGGTGTTCACTGGCTAGAAAATCCCTGAGATCTTTTTGACCTCAAAAACCTCTTAGGGTTTTTTGATACATGGATCTCCTTTGGGTTGGGGAGATTTCTCTTCAAAACACTTTTTGACTTTATTTTCAAGGCAGAAAAAAAAAGGTTAAGCAAACCCTAGTTTATATATTTGAAAAGAGTAAATTTACATTGACCATTTCCTCAAAAAGCCAAAAATATTTGCAGAGAAACTTGAGGTCATGGCTATGAAATCCTAGAATATACATCCAGAATCCATCCTTGTAACTGTAATGTGTATTTGAATGCCTTATAAGGGAAACGAAATAAATCCAGTTCTGTTGGTCCCCCATGTGCCTTTTTCTCCTTGTCCTTACTCCACAGTCGCTCTAAGGAGACTTCTGATACCAACTGAAGCTTGGTGCTGCCCAGCCTCCGAGTCTGAAATGCCTGAGAAAGCGGGCAGGTTCCAACTGTAAAACATTCCTTCCCCAGGCCTTGGAAACTAGCACACTGAGCGGCAGAGTTCAGAGGGGCACATGTAAATGAGGTTCGGTTATAAACTCCTGAGGAGTGTTTTATTTAGTTTAAACCTGAACTTGAACTCATAAACAAGTTCCTGGAGAACAATGCAGAAAGACTGACGTGGTAGGACAGGAAGTCGTATTTTAGCTCCGTCAATTTACTTCTTTAAGAGAAAGAAAAATCTTAAAAGTATTTTTTAATTGAATCATTTTCTAGAATAGCACACGTTGGCATGTCTATAAAATTTTTGTGATTGCAAAATCATAATGGAAGTGACTATCATCTGAACTTACCACCATTCTTGCAAAATAAGTAATAGGATCGCCTATCCATAGGGTGGTTTAATAAGTAAAAAAGATAAAAAGATATTAAAGGATCCAGTAAACATGCAGCAGTCATGCAATCTGTAACTGGCTTTATTAGTTGATAATAAAATGATAGCGGCATTAGCACTTTGTATGTGTGTGTTCACGTGTGTTCACATGTGTTCCGAGTTTGTTCCTAAATCTCAGTTACTGGGAGAGTACTTACCAAGTAGAATTTATCAGAAAACAAAATGAGAATGATTTTGTTTGCATGCTCAATTTTAGAAAACACATTTTTCATTCAGTCCGCAGCAATCTTTGTTTATGAGATCTCCTCCATCTCAAAAGTCGTTACTAAAAAGGTAATAATAAATTAAGTGTTCTGTGTTAGAATGATATTACCTCTCTCGGTGATAGATCCCTGACTGGGAAGGCCAGTGACTCTGCCAATCACAGACGTTGCTTCCACGTCTAAATCATGGTAAGGTCCTTCACACAGACTGCCAGTGCTGTGGGCCCACCTCGCACCTGTCCCCACCCCTACTCTATCAAGAAACTTCCCATTCACTTCCCCTGGAAATATTCAGGAAGAATCTAATGGTTTGTGGCAATGAATATTGCTTAGTTGTAAATTTAATCTACAAATTTAGAAGGAAATAAATTTGAACATAAAAAGCATTTGCTGTTTCAGCATTAAAAAAAAAATACTGTCATTTGAAACTGCAACCTCCCTGTGTGGGTTTGTTTTGCAAGTCACGTCTTAACAAAGACAAGTTTTGTTGCCATAAAACCTAAATCCTATCACATTCTCAGAAGGAGGAGGAGGAAAGCATTGTTCACTAGTTCCCAATTTGGGCCTTCGGGAATGTCGCATAGAACTTTGGGCTTGGGAAATCATTCAGTTTTTACTCAGGTTGTTGGCTCAGGTGAAATCCTGACATACACACACATAACCCCCGATCTAGAACACATAAGATAACTTTTTAGGTCAATGTTTCAAAATCACTTTTTGGCTTCAAGTTTGCTATTTCCTCCCACTAGTGCTGTGTAACTAAGGCCTGTTTTGCAGAAAAGTTAAGGTGGCCCCCTGAGGTCACCCAGACTAGGGTTTGGAGCCCTGACTCCATGATCTGGCTTCTTCCATGGTTGAGCTGACTCTGACCTCACTGAGGGACAGGACCTATTTCACCCCTGCCAGTATCACATCTATACTATAAAGAAGGAAGAGATGACTCCTGGAACCAGTACCATGTAAAAGCAGGTGTCCTGGAAGCTACAGAAAGGAATAGGATCTGTGTAGTGTCAGAGAGGTCCCCTGAGGTGCCGGGTCCCACAGCCAGCCAGGGATTGTGCTAGGACCTGCCCTGACCTGTCCAGCCCTCCAGGCATCTCCCTGCGCTCTGGCTTGCTTTTCTTGTGAGTCCAGAAACTGAGATGCTGCCACTTCCTCTGCGTTCTGCCTACATTCCATCTCTCTGCCCGTGTCCTTGGCTCCCTTCAGAAGCCTTCCATTCCGGCTGCTGAGGCAGCCGACTGTGGTCTGAGGCCCAGGGCCACATCTGTTCCTCCTTCTTCACCCAGCAGGTGGAAACGGAAGGGCTGTGGTCTGCACGGCCCCGGAGGGAGTGGGGTCCCTGGTGCAGGAAGGGGGGCTCCACACAGGTGGAGAGGGAGGGAGACACTGGCGTGGGGAGGGTAGGGACAGGCCTAGAGAAGAAGGGAGGAAGGGCTGATGCTAGTGACCAGAAGAGGATGGCAGAGGAGGGAAGCAGATCTGGGCCCAGGGCTCTATGTGGAGGCGCCTGCTACGTGGGGAGAAGCCCGGAGGCAGCAGATCGGACCCTGGCAGTGTCTGAAGGGCTTCTTGGCCAGAAAGTGAGTTTGAGAATCAGTTCATGGCAAAGGACGGGATCTCCTGACGTTCTATTGCGGGTGTATCTGGGAGAAATTTTGAAATAAGTGGACTTTTTAATTCTGTTTTCCCCTTACTGGCCTTTTCTACCTGCACAGTTCACATGGTGAAATCTCCATGATCCATTGGCTGTGAAGCTGAGTCCTGGGGGTGGGGGGGCAGGAGTGCGGGGCACGTGGTCGACGGTCATTACTCTGTGGCCACGCTCTGCTGAGCTCCGACCTCTACTCCCACGCCTCTCCTTTTAAACAAGAAAGGTTCCCTCCCTGGGCCACCGTTAGGCCAGCCCCAAGTGTGACTGTCTGCGCTTGTTAGACAACAGGCATTTAATTAAAATTGGAATCCAATGTGTAGAAAACACACATTTTTTTAATCTCATAGCTCCCTAGGGAATCATACTCCCTCCTTCCCCACTCTCCTCAACTCTCTCCCTGCCAAAAAAAAAGGGGGGGGGGGGTAGGGAAAAGATTTTTTTAATGTGAAAATCAAAAATTACAAGGGCTAGGTTGCTGCTTTATTTTTGCCTTTGGGGCAGATACCAGCTGATAGTAAAGCCTGTATTGCGTCTTTAGGCCAGGGCGGGCGTTTTTTATGGCTAACTTCCCATATGGAAAAGGGTTTGTCCCATTTCAGGGCATTAAAATACAGCATTTAATGAATTTGTAACTGAAATCTTTCATCTTGGCTCTTGTGTGGCAGAAGGGGTGGCCTTCTGATACTCGTTGAACTTGGTGGAATCAGTAAATACAAAAGAATGGATAATACACACGAGGCCTGAGTGAAAAATAAAGCAGAGAAACACCATCCTCACTGCGGCGGCGTTTCCAGGGTGCTGCCGGGCCCCACCCAGAAAGTCCGGCCGTGCCATCACGACCGCATAGATAGGAACTCTGGACAATTTCATCGGTCATTGTCCCCTTAATCTCCACGCCGCACCTCAGATCTCAGGCAGCTTCCGTGGCGCGGACTCACTTTAATGGATAGAATCTATTTTTCATGAAAAAGCAGGAAATAAGCTGTCTCTTCCATAAAAAGATTTACAAAATGTAATCATTGTTGAAATATTCCCTTTGAACTGCCGTGTCCACGGGGGTCTCCGGCTCCCAGAGTCCTGCTTCATTAGAGCCCCTCCTAAGCCGCTCCAGAAGGGCAGGTACGCTGGTGGTGCCGGCTTTGATGTCTTGAATGAATGAAAGAAAAGCACAATAAAAAAGAGCTGTTGATCAAGCATAAAATACTCTTTAAGCTGACAGAATAGCAGCGTTAACACACCCTAAGCTGCTTTTAGTTTTTCCCTTTTTTCCTCACATTTTCCTGTGCTTTGTGTACAGTGGGGGTTTGTATTTTATAAGAAGTCTCTGATCTATGTAGTATGCCATTCACTAACAAAAACCAAAATAGGATTGTTTCTGTCCCACTCGGTTGCCTGACTACTCCCTCCTTTCCTCCCTGTCCCCCCTCGCCCCTCAGCCCCAGCCTCCAAGGCGTGCAGTTTACCCTTGCAAGGCAAGGGCCCAAATGCCTTTCATGAACTTGAGCCAATTTCTTTTGTGTTGTGGGTCTCACTGCTCTGATTTTAATACTGCAATTAAAGACAGATTTTTATTTTCTCAAGAACTTTCTCTTGCAACTGGAAAAAAGTAGACATGCTGCTGCTTTTAACTAAGAAGTTATATCATTAAATAAGAGAAGACTGCCTTGGAGAGCGGTTGCTTTCCTGGGGGAACTGTAGGTCTCACGTGGACTGTGAGGCCGAAAGGGCACCTTTGATATCAGCAAATCCAACTACTCTGGCTTTCTGGTTTGCTGTAGCCCCTTCCCATAAAAACAGATAAAGTTATCCCCATTTCCTGGACTCTAGAATCGAGACTCAGGGTTTCAGCTCAAGTTCATTTGACCAGTGTACAGCAGCACCGATTCCTGCCACTCGGACTCCAGAGTCCTGGCAGGTGCCCACCCTGCACACAGCCTCCGTTACGTCTTCAGCACACGCGGCCCGGAGTGCAAGCTTTAATCCAGAAGTCTTTGATTTCATGAAGTAAAAGATTTCTTGATGAAAATGTAAAAGGAGACCAAAAGAAAAATGTGCCTGACGATAGGAGAGAGATGCTAGGATGAGCCAGAATCTGGTGAGAGATTCAGACTTTGGAACGATGGTCAGAATAATTGGACTGTGAGTGATGCTCAAGGTTTGGAGGTACTGGGCGGCTTACTGGGTAAAAAGATGAGTGTTTTCCCATCTTGAGGTTTGAACCAAAATGGAGGTCTTGGCCGGGAGCAGCCCAGCCGTTCTCCAGGGACCCGTGGTTTGGATGACTCCTCCGCTCTGTGGTGAGCAGCAGCAGTCCAGTCACAAAGCTGGTGCCCGGGCTCTGACACAGTCCGCCACGGTCAGCCCTGTCTGGAGCAACTTGTGGAGACTTGTGTCCCTCACGGAGCCTGCCTGTCACTGTGGGAGCTGTGGACACGCGGGAGGAGGATGGCAGAAGTCATCTACACGTGGCCAGATGCCTGGCTTTGCCCTCCCTGAGGTGTCTCCGAGCTTTGAGAGCCTTGGGTGCAGCTGGTTCCCCGTCCTCCCTGTAGTTCTCAGCATTCAGCACAGGGCTGCTTGTTCAGACACTGGGCCAGACACAGGTGATGCCACAGCCAAGAGGATAGTCTACGCTTCAGGGAAGAAAATAGGTAATTACAGTTCAGTGACTGTGAGAGGTGAACTCTGGGGGAAAGGCCCTGGGAAAGACTCCTCAGAAGAAGGGCTATCTGATCAGAGAACCCAAGGACTAGCAAGTGGTGGCCAAGCCCAGAACAGAGGTCCAGCAGTGTCCAGGCCCAGCAGGGAGAAAGCCTTTGGCACTGAGGGATCTGGAGGAAGTTTGACACAGCACAAGTATTGAGTGCAAGTGGTGGAAAGATAAGACTACAAAGGTGAGCGGGCCAATCCCAGCCCATTACCGTTTTAATAGTTTCCTGTACAATAAACAACTCTTGGTTTAGAGCTATTGAAAACAGGCTTTCTTTAATTAACAAAATAAAATCAGACAAGAAAAATGACTACAGAGATCAAAGCCCAAGGCTGGAAATACCAATAACTAACACCTGTGTACAGCATGTCACTGTTTTCAGAAGAAACCTTTGAGAATCACTGCTTTCCTCCCGTGGAAGGCAGAGTGGTTGTGACAGCAGGCCCCTGCAGTTCCAAGGACAGGGACTGGCCTACTAGAGGTCACACAGCTAGTCAGTGGATAACTCAGGAGTCAACCCTGGGCTCTTGGGCCTCTGGACATCCAGCCTCATCCATTCTCATGTTTATGAAGATCCTGTGGTGAGAACAGAAAGAAAGGTACCCAGAATCTTGAACGGTGCAGAAGTCTAAACTCCAGCCCCTTCTTCCTGCTAGGAAATAAAGCCCTCAGGGCAGGGGCACTGTGCAACTCACTCTCTGTACACCTAGAACCTGGCACGCCTGGTGCCCTCGCACTCACTGAAGGAGGGAGGGAATAAACACTCCCACCTGGTCTCCAATGACAGCCAAATGAGAGGTCTACTCAGACCCCTGCAGTTCTGTTGTGTAAGAATGGGGGAAAGGGGATACCAGCCGTTGGCTAATTTACCAAGGACTATTCATTTTGGCCAAACGGTGGACTTTAATTCACCCAAACAAGAGCAAGAAGCCGAAAAGGACTGACCAGATTAGTGTGACCCAGCAGAGGTAACATCTCAAGAGAGGACGCAGGATGGTGCCGCTCTCGCAATGCAGGGCTGGCGAGTCCCTCTGGGGGGTTGCTGAGGTGTTGGGCAGTGAGGGTGGGAGGCCCCTGTACTTGCCTGTTCCCATTTTCTGTGTGTGAGTGTCCTTAAGTAACCCACCTGGCCGGGAGAAGAAAGCCAAGTGTCACACCCAGTTCTGGATTCCACATTAACAGCCTCCTTCCGCAGTGTTAAACTTTGCCCTTGAGGCCTTTTGTTTAACTTTTTAATTTGAAAAACAGATTCTGTTGCGGTCAATCTGTTCTGCCCTCCCTGCTTCCCACCCGGCACCCTTTCCTCCTTTTTTGGGCTAAAGTAAAATATAACTATCTCAAACAAGCATTTTTCTTTTTCTCTTTAAAATGTGCATCCTGCCTGCTTAGTGAAAAGAGAACAGGCTCGTTTTATTAAAAACTAGTTCTATGTATTGGGACGATTGCTGTGAACTAGGCAGTTGGGTCCCTGCTTTTATCAACCTGTCAGCAGCCTCGGGCTCAGGTTTCAGAGGGTGGCCTCTGCTTTCCAAGTGCTGTCCGTGAAGCATGAGAACCAGACCTTGGCACCCTGAGAGGTACCTGCTGCCTTTTCTGGCCCCCTGTTCAGGACACAGTCGGATAGGTATTGTTTATGGTTCATAAAACCTGACTACTGTGAGTATTCCAGAATCCCACCAGAATTGGACTCTAACTTTCATGGAGCTGTAAATTAAGGGGCAGGAAGTGTGATAAAACTCCTTAGAGAACTGTGAGAGGGAAAGAAAAGTTGTGTTGCAATGGTTAAATGAAATTTTATAAGCGCATGCAGTGTGGAGCTGTTTTGCATTACATGAGTTGAATACCTTGGAGACCCACATCTGCGGGCACGATATTAAATCCTTAGTCAGCACTTTCCAACCTGATGAGATTACTTCTTCATTTGATGGGAGAAAGGGAAGCTGAGCTCTGCTGCTGGACTGCAGACTTCTTTTGATGTTTCACCTTGAATACCGAAAGAGGACAATTACCCACTTCCCCCCACCCCCACCAGCACACCCCAAACTTTAGACCATTGAGGATATAACTGACTAATTTTATGCAACTGGAGCCTTTGTGGGAGTGTGGGTTTATGGACCTCCAAACCAACTATAACTGAAAGTTCCTGAGGAAAAGTAGATCAAAGCTCTCTGTTTACTTCCTTAATGTAAAGCCTCCAGATAACATCACCTTACACTGTGGTGTGATGGTGCCGCCCACTGCAGACCCAGGACAGGGATTCTTTTGTAGTCCATCTGGATACAGTAGGTTAGATTAAGGAGCGATAAGTCAGGAGGGAAGAAACCATGAAACCTGAGATTATGTCAGTAAGTATCTGAAGACAGTTTTCTGACTCTGTGTAAATAGATTTCTGTTTAATGTGTCAACATTATCCCAAGTGATTCGCTGTTCAATCCCAACAGTTTAATGATCTCAAATTTCTTCTGTGTTTTTCTTATATGGCCCGCGAAGGAAAAATGCAGAATCATTCTTCAATTAATGTTTTGAAACTTGCACTGCTTGCCTAATAGAAATTATAAGACGAGATCACAAGAGAAAGATGGGCTTTCCCAAATGTTATCTCCTCCATCTGGTATTATTAGCAGTTCATGGAAATTTATAGAAATCTGTGGGCTGCCACTTGTGTTGTTACCACACTCCTCATGCCAGAATTATGGGCATCTTCAGCCACTAACTGGTCATGAGAACATTTAGCAAAATGGTTGATTTTAAAAATTATTATCAGAGCTGTTTACCATCTCTGCAAGTAAATGGTTTCATCTTAGAGATGTCATTCATTCAAAAAAAGTTTCCTGTGTGGTTTCCCCTAACCCAACTTGCCATTCTGGAAACCCTTGGTCAAGTAGCCGGGTTAATTGTCATGAAGATTAGTGTGGTGTTGAAATAAGTACTAATGGTCAAATTATAGGAGTGAAAAAGTTTAAGAATAGGTTTTGGTTTGGGCCTGAAAGGGTTAATTAAGGTTTTTTCACGGGTTATTAAAGACCCCCAACCTCTACCTTCAGGAGTAGCATTGACACCCCACCACAGGGCAGCTCTGCCCCTCTATTGAAATGTTGCTGGTCAGAGTACAATAGCCTTCTGTGTCTGCAAATCATTGCTAAAATCATCTCAAGAAAAAAAAAGTTCCAAAGCTTGAACGTTAGACAAAAGCCGGAGAGTTGCAGTGTGCAGCTCAGAAACCCAGAGTCAGCAACTTCTATTGATTAAAAACTAACCTTTAAAGTAACTCTGAGAGTGTGTGGTTAGCATTTAAATTTAAACATGTCATGAGTTGATTTGTGTTGCTGAATACCAACTCAGAAGGAGTAACATTCACATTGCATTTTTTTTCTAATTCCCTTAAGCAGCTAAAGTATTTCATGAAATGTCAATAGGGCAAAAAGAAAAGGGGGGGGGGCAGTGCTGGGCCTGTAGTCTTCTTTCCCATGCAAATATTCACCCCCCAAAAGAAAAGTGTAGAGAGTGAAACACAATAATTAGTCCTTTGTCTAACTTTCCCAAGTGCTAGAGAAAGACAGATTAATTAAATATACAACAGTGTTGGTTTTTGGAGTGGGGGTCTTGCTTGCTGTGTAGGTCATAAATTAGGCAGAATAAATACTTCAATGTGTTTGCTGTGGGCCTGCTACGTCAGAACCACTGGCAGGTTGGTGGGAGGAGAGCACAGGGTTTCTTGCTAATGATAGTCACGTCTGGGTCTGTCTGGTTGCTAAGAGCAACCAGACATGATGTAACACCAGGATGAACTTGAACTTGGGGGGCTTGAAAGGAGAACAATAGACCAGAGCAATCAATAAAGCCTATTTCAGTGAAGGATTACAGAGCTGATCTGGGTAACCTTGTCGGCAAGGCACATACTGAATAGCAAGATGTGTGAAGAAACTTTCTTTTTCTTCGCTTTGCTTTTTGAGAGAAGTGCAGAGGCAAGGCAGATTTTTGTGGTGCCCTGAGGTCTTATCCAGAAGCCGTGGTGTGGAGAACTGCTCCCCCTGCTGACTTGCGGGGTCCCAGGCCTTTGCTTCAAGAACGACCGCAGTGTGGGATTTAAGGAATCCAGGATTTCACAACTGACTTAGAAAGTGTGGAAACAGTCTCTGTAAGCAGTGTTCCCCCCACCCAGATTTGTGGGAGAGGAAGTGGCGCTAACGTGGACCAGAGTCGGCCCTTAGGAGAGGCCTGCAGAAAGCACCCAGCACTGCCTGCCCTGTCCTTCCTTTCTCTTTGCTCTTTCTTTTGTCCAGTTAGATTTAGGCCGTGTGCATTTGCCAGGATGGTTTCCTTTCAGGACACAAGAGGCTCCATTGTGCTCCTCAGTGTGTGTGTCAAAGAGGAACATCGGAAAGTACACAGGATGAGTAGTTTTTTGGTTTAGGCTTGGGTTTTTTAAACTCCAGTGGAAATCAAAGGTGGCTTATATGACCAGGAAATCCTAAACCAGCCTCCAGGTAGCTATCGTTTGGCCATTTATCCCTGGGGATCCCGTGAGCCCTTACTTTACCTAATTGAAACTTTTGAACAGGAATGGGCCCTCCCTCGACTGAATCAAACCAAACGCAGCTCTTTCTGATGCTGTCACTTTTGCTACAAGTCGACTGTTTTTCTGTGAATGATGATAAATGTAGTGAATTTATCAGGATTTCTCTAGAGAAAAAGTGGCAAAAGCCATATACTTTTTTATTTTACTGGAGAAACTGTTGATATTGCCCCATAATTGGTCGGTTTGTTTAGCTAGCAGAAAAAGAAATGCCAGCAGGTAAAGTGCCCTATGACCGGGCACTTGCCGCTGCAGATTTTGTAAGTAAAAGATAACCAAATAACTGGGCCCAACAGGCAGGCACACAAAAGGTGCTAAATAAATGTTGCATGAAGAAAAGCATGAATGAGGGGTATGCAGGGGCCTCATTTTCCCTTCATGGGAGTCACTAGGGTAAACTGTTAACACTGCTTGAGTGTTACATGTCATTTTTGAAAATGTTGCTTTAGAAATACTACACATGCAAAGAAATAGCATGCAAGGGAACGTGACTTGCCCAGAATTATCCAGGAGGGCTCGGACAGCACTGTTCCCCCTCTGCCTATACTTACATCACTACTGACCACCTGTGTCTGTTAAAAAGAGCGCCATGATCACATCTGCGTGCCTGGCCCTCATTTAAAAGGAGATGTGAAAATCGCTAGGGGAGCCATTCAGTGCCACGTGAAACCTCCGTTGGTTCAGCTCTTCCTCGTTGGGAGCATTGTCCATTCCAGGCACCGGCTGGGCACTGAGGACAGGAGGACAAGCAGGACATCCTGGCCTCCTGTACCTGCCCCCACCAGAATGCAAGACCTGTGTTTGCATTTCAAGAGGACAGAACCCTTGGTTGTGTGGGACACACTCAGAGCACTGGCGAACCGGGAAGACAAGCACTTTCCCTTGGGAGGAGCAGGGTCTTTCCGTGGCCTCAGGACTTGCTATTATCATCGTTCCTTTACTTTTCCCAGCAAATCCCTCCCTCAACTCCACCACAGACCCCAGTGTCATAATTGGAAAGGCCACTTCTAAAATAGGCTGCTTTACAAACTGTCCTTCTGATTGTACTTCTGCTTTTGTTTTCCAGTCCTGGTACCTGGGATAAAAGTTGCAGTGTCCCACCATCCACCAGACAGACCACCTGACCCCTTCTCAACTCTGTAACACGGACGCAACCTCCACCCAGCGCAGTTACAACTTCACTGTCAGCGGAAGGGGACATACACCGATTCAGATCAACTTGTACATGGAAACAGAGAGCATTATGGTCAAACAGCAAAGGCCATAACCTTTTGGGATTTTTTTTTAAAAATACTTTAGGGACTGTTGTAATTTCTCATATGGTGCTGGAAATGGTCGGGCTTTGTAACATTTGAAGTGTTTCTGTGGTAGCATGAGCATTAGGTGACGTGGCTAGCGGAAGACTACCCTTGCTCACTGACTCCCTGTCGTAACACACTTTCCTTATGGAGCCCGGCTGTTTCACAGTATTTCATGAATTTACCCACGCAGGTGTGATCCTCCTTGGCCATTCAGGGGACACATGGAAAACTAAATCTTTTGTAGTAGCTGAGATCTGCAATATATAACTTACGGGACAGTCAAAGGGCAATGTTTTTCTGTAACATATTGGAAAAAGAAATGCCGTTTATGTTCCTTTTTTATTTTTTCTTTTAGTTTGGTTTGGTTCAGCAGTCAGCAGTTAAGTATATAACATGGCCCGCAAGGACAACGAATCCACCCACATTGCAGAACAATTCCGAAAATGGCAAACTACTACTACTACTATTCAGTTTTGTAAAAGTTTTGAAATGCTGCACTTAACATTTAAAAAAAAAAAACAAAACATTTTTTCAACAATTTCAATAATGACACAAAATTCACATGGAAATGGGGAAGATGGTCTGTTTTGACAGAAACTGACAGGAATCAATCAAAACAATCGAATTTTGAATTGAGTAAAGTGCAATTTCATTGGATAGCTAAATATCTTTGTAAGATAGAGATTGTTGAAAATTCTATTTTTGTTTTTCAAGTCCTTTCACCCCAGGACTCTAAATTATTGGGGTAAAAAACAGCCTTGCAAGAAAAAGGGGAGCTATTTTTGCTTTTTATGTTTTTTATTATTAAACTTGTATCCCTTTAAAAACTGAAGGAAAATTTAAAAAAAAAAACAAAAAAACAAATCTAATGGTGCTTTTACCACAATATGTTAACTACATTAAATGCTAATTAATTATTTTCTGTTATCAAAGCACATAACTAAAATGAAATCATGGTATCTGTTAATTTTATAAGCTAGAAGTCACTATCATGGATTATGCCAATTCTGAAAATTTTTACATGTATCTGGCAACATAGGATTTATCAGTTATCAGACACCTCATTGTACCAGAGATTGTCCAGAAGTTTTAAAGACCTTTGCGTCCCTGAACTGGGCTACGGGAAAAAACAAATAATAACAACAGTAACCAAACCAGTACCGACATAAATGCTGGTGCCCATTCAGATCAAGGGTACTCGTTAGGGAAAAAAAAAAAAAACAGTTTGCACCCCCAAACATCCTGTATCTTATGTAAGAAAAACAACAACAAAAAACAAAAAAACAACAAAAAAACCCACAGAAACAAAAACAAAAAAAAGTGCAAGTAATTTTTCTACCAGACAGCGAAGCACCCCTTAGCTTCCCATGCCACTTCAAGAAGGTTCCCTAAACTATACATATATATACGTTCTGGTCGGCAGGCCCTGCTGATCAGAGAGTCTCTGCATGTTCTAGTGTTAGTAACTAATTTTTATATAGTTAATGTAGGATAGAGTGCATTAAGACACAATATTGTAATCCCTATTCTAGGCACTTGCCTTTAAACTATGTTTTTCAGCCCTTCAGAAGGGCTCTACTACTGTCCTGTACAATCAAGTAACTGAAATTCTTGGGAAGACACTTTGCTCCCCATCTTCCCCCCCCCCGAAACAATGTTGTTTTGTTTTGTTTTTTTTCCTTAATTTGCACGAAAACAAAAATTCCATATCAATGTGCCTTGCCCTGGATAGCGATTATTTGTGGAATTGTTGCACATGACGCTCCTCTATTGAAAGGGGTTCTCCCTCATCAAGCATTTGGAGACACTTTTTGTAAATGTGACTTTTATGTCAGCCATCGTCAGTTTCAACACCTAGAACTCAGTAGGAAGTTAGCTGTTCCGCAGATAGGAGTAGTCTTTATTGTCCTGTACGGTCGGTGGCAGTGCTATTCTGAGATCGGTAGATGCTTAGAATATCAGTATTTTGGATGTTGCTGCATTTTACAATTTATTTGGAGTCTTCCTTTATTTCCCCCCACTCCCCAGATATATGAAAATATGCAATACCTGCTTATATCATGTAGAAAAGCTTAGCAATTATTAATTTTTCTTTTCCTTTTTTTTTATTTGACCAAAGTCGGTGCTGCACTCGACGCAGTCGTCGTAGGTGTTTGTCTTTGTACTTTTTGTGATTTTTGAATGCACGTGTGCAGGAAGGGCTCCTCTTAGAGAAGCAGTCAAACTGTGAAGCACTAAGCTGACCCTGCTTCAAGCAATTTTGTTTTTACAACTGTTCCTTTCACAAGCAAGCCTTAAAAAAAAAAAAAAGACAACTTCCTTTTTCTTCAGCTCCCACACCCCATTTTTCTTAGCAGGCCGCAGTCAATCCACATTCAATAAGAAGTATATAATGCCCATTTTTATATGCACGTTTTTAAACTTCCAAGTTCTGAAAATTGTTTACTGGTTATCTCTATTTAAGGAAAAAAAAATAAAATAAAACATTTTGGATTTTCATACGTGTCTGATAAGTGGTTGAATAGTCGTTTGGCTCTGTCCCACGGTGTGACTGTCAGTGTATGGTGTCACTTCTCTAGCCAGCCAGCATACTTTGCCTTCCCCTATAGCACTTAGCTGGGCATTACTTTATTATGACATATGTGCACTAAAAAAAAAAAAAAGGAAAAAAAGAAAAAAAAAAAGAAAAAATAGCAGCTTTCAGTGCTTCACAGTGAAGGGAAAAAAGCCTAGACAAACATTTTGTCAGAACCTTGGAATAAGCCAAGGTATTACCAGTAAATTGGTTGTATATACAATAAAATTGCACCCTTTTTTAAACAAAACAAACTAAGCAATAGTTTGGGCAGTTTTAGTTGTTTTTAGTGAGCATGTTGTCATGACTGCAAAGAGAGAGGATAAACTGCCCACTCAGAAGATATGTAATTTGTATTGTTGTATAGTTTTATTGATTACACTGATTTATTCTACCCTATTTTATAATGCAGGACTTTTGTAATGTTGTTTAAATGAGGAAAAAATTTCTGTCAAATTAGCCTAGTGAAGTTTCTGATTGTCCATCATAAAGGCAGCGTTCCTAGACTTGCTTTTCTTTCCCCTCCCCCCACCCCCGCCCCTCTTTGGGAACTGGATTTAAGTTTAAAACTTTCCTGTTTCCTTTTTTTTTTTTTTGTAAGTATTTAAATACAGTTATTTTTTTTCCTCTCAATGGTATAGCATATTCCTATGCTTGAGAAGTATAGGTCTACTGAAAACCATTGTGAATGGACGTTACAGGTATGCTGTATTTTTGAAGGTATTTTGTTGTATTAAGTTTGATGAAGCTAAAATTAGGGAACTCAGAACAGATTTGCAGGAAAAAGAAATGTTTTAAAGGCTTTAAAACATTAGGGAGGCAGACTAGGGTGTTATCGAACAGGGGTTAAGTATTCAATACACTAAGTTACCTTTTTAAATTCATGTTTCATTGTCCAGAAAGCAGCAGGAAATGTAGTTCAGTTGTTGATCAAGCAGGAAAAAAAAGAAACACCAACAGTATGAGTGTTTTGCTTTTTAGATTAAAAGCCTAGCAGAGATGTTTAAGGAAGACTTTGCTACCGGGGGTGTGTAGACAGACAGACTGAGAGCTATCGGCATTTGAAGGCCCAGACCTCGATTCTGAAACACATTTGAATTTTTTTCTCTTCCATCAAATGGCATTAACAAGATAGGTAAAGATAAGCCCCTCACATAACTCAGTGTGGTTTTTCTTTGGAAACTGAAGTCAGAGGCACGAACACTGAATCTCACCATTTTTCTATCTACTTTTCTTTCTGGCCCTTCTCCCTGCCACCGCAGCCCCCCATTTCTGACCATTGGCGGGCAGAGGCCCTCTCCCTGAGGCCACTCCCAGGGTCCCAGCAAGCCTTTTCCTGTCCTCTGAGGTTTCTGTTTCTTCACCGGGTTGTGACATTCTGTCAGTCCTCCTCCCACCCCCGCTCTGCCATCAGGTGTGTGCTCTGAGCAGGCAACACGTCACACTTCCCAAAACTTGTGTTCTTCATTTTCTGACAAAAGTGTGAAGGACTTCCCAGAGCCACGGTGGTTAGTCAGCCCAGGGGCACATGCAAACCCATCTCAAAAAGGTTGGCTTTCACTTTTTCAAGTCTCTAGTCCCCATATACTTTAAATTCTATAGTTATTAGTTACTTAAACAGTGTCATTAACTATTTACAAAACCTGGATTAAGAAAAATGGTTTATTCCCTGTGATTTATTTGGGGGGGGGGAAGGGTTTCTGAGAATGTCATGTAATGTACTTAGCATCCCATCTCTGGAAATATCTTTGTCCGTAGTGGTGGTGGCTTCTCTCTGTTCTCTTTCTCTCTTTTGCTGTTCTTTGCTCTTTTCTTTCTCTCTTTCATTCTTTTTCGTTCTTTCTCTCTTTTTTCCTTTAGTAGCAGGCCTCCATAGAACAAATCTATCACAACCGGCATGGTAATGTAAGGAGAGCTTCAGTGGCGCCTCACAACCCACCCTCAGAGACTGTCCTCAGACAGCCTCAGAAAGCTGCACTGCCCACCGGCACGGCTTTCGTTGAAATAGGCTTCCAAGGCCAAGCCTGTCTTGGAGCCGATGCATGTTATTTACTGTTTGACAGTGAACCCGCTCTGCCTTCTCCACGTCCAAGGCTGTGCATTTGTCTAATTAGTGTCATGTATGTTTTCCTTTTATTTTTTCCAATAAAAAAAAAGCAGTGGGATGAAAATTGCTTTGATATATAGCAGGTAACATTGAAGCTATTCCATAGCACTTAACTGTAGTGAATACTGTGTCACCAATTTTGAAATCAATTTAATGTTTAATGCAAATCCATTACATGGTGCTATTACAGGCTGACAAAATGATTTACACAAATGTGACAACTTGGGCTCAATTCGCTCTGCTTTCCAACAGTGTAAATGCATAGCAGTGTTTTATCTGCATGAGAACTATGCACTAATCTATCTGAAGAAAAAAACTGTATCAACTTTGTATCTACTTTCCGTTTACTTCAATCCTTGCCTTTTTGGTCATTGTTATGATGCCAGCTTTAGGACAGAAAGAATTATAAGAAAACCAGCATAATACCTGATATATTAAAATGTAGTGCCTGTGAAATCTGTATTATACTGCTCTTCGGAAGTAAGATTTTTCTACACCGGTAGCCTTCGCTGTCTGCCAGGCCCTTCTGGTATAGGTGATGTAAAATAACCGTACAATATTACTGCATGCCGCTCCATGATACCTAGTGAACTGTGTGAATAGTACTCAGAGTTATGTTAGTCTTTTTTTCTGACTTGGTTCTTGTCAGCTAGGTTTAAAGGTATTTCACTGAGAACGCAAATTCTGTCTTTTCTTGATTTCAGCTGTTTTCAGTATTTTGGAGGTATACATTGACTTAAATTCAGTATTACTTGTGTTTTGTTTTTGTTTTTGTTTTTTTCGTTTTCTTTTTCCTAGGGGATAAGCATGGGTGTTTGATTACAGAAATCAGTACCTGGTGAGATTTTTGTCTCAAAACTACCCTTTGAATGTCAAGAACTCTGTTACGAAGACACTCTGAGAACGTTTCCATGTGAGGGATCTTGCCCTTGACCCTCGACTGAAGCCGTGCTGATACTGGACTGTTTCTTAATGGACAAGGTTCAGCCAGGTACCCATGCTTGGTCCGTCTTCACACCAGACCTCCTCATACTAAAAGAAAAAGGAAAAAAAGAAAAAAAAAAGAAATCACGTGGCTATTTAGTTTCATGCACAGTTGCAATATTTTCTTCAGAAATAAAACTCTGTACAAACTTTGGGCCCGATTCATAAGAAAAAGTAGCTATTAACACGGGATTTTTTAATATACTCCTTTTGGCCTCAATGCGAAACTACTTTCTTCCCAAATTAAATAAATTTCATCTCATTTTCCCCCGTAAGCCAGCACCCGTCTGCCCTTTATTCCCCCAGAGGGTTACGTTATCTGGATGAGGAGGATGGGGTGTGAGCAGCAGATGCTGGAGGTGCTCAGAAAGGGGAGGGGCCCACCCGGAGGGGGCGTGAGAGCAGGGAGGCAGGTGGGGGCGGCCCCTCAGCTGTGTGCCAGGCACCCCACGTTTCACACACGGATTCATCAGGCTATTTGATTCAAAAAACAAAACTTCCAAAGTGTGTCTGAACCACAACAGTGTTCAGTGGAAGTGCTACCTCTAATCTGACCAGAGCCCCTGCCCAGTGGAGAGCGCCCACCATGCTGGACAATGGGAACTTCCTGGATCTGCAGTGGTTTCAAGGACGAGGATCGGCCAAAATATTGGGCCATTTTTCCTGCTGTTTTATACTCAACTTCTTAAAATTACAAAAGCTTTCTTTTTCTTTTATTCTTATTTTTTAATTTTTTTTATTATTATTTTTTTTTTTTTGGTAATAGTCTGTAAATTAGCCTTTTGGGGTTTGGGTTTTTTTTTTAATTTTGTTTTTTTAACACTTCAGCGTAAGGTCATAGGCCTCTAGGTCTGCTGGGATGGGGATGTGAGGGAGCTGCCAGCTCCGTCCCTTCCCCCTGGTCTCAGACTGTCATCTCTGCGCTGCAAAGGCGTTTGGTCGCCTCACCACTGAGATACCGACTCAACCCACACTAGGGGCTTTACTAGGTTCTAGAACAGTGGTTCTCAACCTTCCTGATGCCACAATGGGTTTTCATTGTTAAAAAGGGATCGCAACCCACAGGTTGAGAACCGCTATTGTAGAAGGTCCTTTAGAAAGATTCCCAAAGGTCAACACATGGTCCCCCACCCAGCCCTCAGCCCTGACCTCTCACCAGAATAAAGTTCCGGGGGACTTTTCCCACCACACGTGAAAATCTGTCCACTCTAAATACTTCCATTTTTCATTTCAAATGGTGGGGGCAGGGGACTGAACACTTCCAGTCATGGTGAGAGATCTGTTGTGAAACTCGACAACCCCGTGTTAATAGCGTGATCTGAAGTTTGTTTTTATGAGCCGGGCCCCCGTGCCTCTAGTATACTTGTACTGACTCTCATAGTTACCCTTTTAGTTTTACTGTGTTCTGTGAAAATTTGTAATTGGTTGAGAATCACTGTGGGCGTCCATTCTTATTCAACTAAATCTCCACAGGTTTTTGAGCTGGTGTGGATTAGTTTAACTCTTGTATTCAACCATTAGCGCTACCACCTTCTCACATTACAATACAATTACTGGAAGCAAGTACTGCATTTCCTATGCAACAAAAAAGGAAAAATAAAAAAATTGCTAATGCTACTGAGGCCGTGTCATCATTTGCTTTACATCAGGCCCAGGTGGTTGAGCAGTTCTTATGGGTGTGGGGTGGAAGTTCCCCCGGAAGATGGTCTTGTGTCCCACAAATTCTGGCAGGCACAGAGCATCCTTCACAGTGTTCTCATGGGCAGTGTTTTTTGTTGTTGTTGTTTGTTTGTTTTTTTGCTACTTGAACAAATCCAGGACTTCACACTCACATTAGCCTTACCAGTGCCTGATGCTGTTTTAAGGGCCTTGTCTATTGTATCGGGTAGGGGCCCACCTAGGAGGTTTCCGGCAGGACCCCTAACGTAGCCTGGACACTGTGGGATGCAGCCGCCACCTCTGGAGCAGGGGAAAGCAAAGGAAAGGTCGTGCTGCCAGAACTTAGGCCCATGAGCGGGGACACCGCAGACATCACACAGCTGACATTTGATCTCTTTTGAAGGGCATCACCATGAGGGTGGGGACGCCACCTGGCTGGTGCTCAGCCAGCCCTCTGAGAGGACATGGAGCACTGGTGTTGACACTGCCAAGGGAGATGAAGTTAACACATGAGCACTTCCAAGGAGGCGGGACGTGGCCAGTGTGGGAAGGAGCTGGAGGCTGCTGGTGCAGGTGTCCTCTGCTGCTGTGGCCACAGTGCAGACAGGAACTGAAACAGGAAAGAAGGCCCGGCATCCTTCCTCCTCCCAGCTCCTGCTGGGGTCTCTCATTGGCTGGACCCAACGGTAGCCGTCTAGCAAGAAGGTCTGGAAAATGCAATGAGGAAAATACCAGCCCCAGCCCCACAGAGCAGAGGCTAGAAGGGTGAACATGGAGACCGACAGTGAGTACATAAGCAGCTCACAGGCACCCCATGAGATAAGGGCTATATGTGTCCCCCTGTTAGAGATGAGGAAACTGAGACAGAGAGAGTAAATAACTTACCCAAAGTCATACAGTGAATAATTGGCAGAGCAGGGTTTAAATTCAAGACGTCTGCCTTCAGCCTCCATTCTGTCGTCACTGTGCTGTCGAGTCCACATTCAGTAAGAGCTGCCGAGTGTCCACTGTGTGCCAGAGACTATGCCAGGGCTCGGGATGGGACGTGAATAAGGACCGGGCATCTTATCTGTTCCTACAAAGTAGACAGCCTAGTGGACCTAGTAAGCATCATGCACGGAACACAGCCAGGTGGTGAGTGTGCAGTCGTGATGAGTGCAGGCTGTTAAAGCCTGATGAGGCGAGTGTCACAGCCAGAAATTAGGCAAAGAAAGAAGACGGGTGGGCAGGAAAAAA
>CAUYTI010105133.1:50000-57843 GCA_963575145.1 Galago senegalensis
TGCTGATGATGACAGTGACAGTGATCAGGCCAGCGGCACTGAGCGAGCCTCCCTTCCTGCAACGCGCCCTTCTGGTGCTCCCCACACACTCACATACAGCCTATGAGAGACAGCAGCCCTGTCCCTGTTACCGAGGCAGAGTCTCAGTAACTTCCCCCTTCCTTACTTATCTTAGTAACTACCTATGTATGACCTTAAAGTGCAAATATAAAGAGCCTGTGTATTTTTGAGATAGAATCTCGCTCTGTCGCCCTGTGTAGAGTGCAGTGAAATCATAGCTCACAGCAACCTCAAACTCCTGGGCTCAAGTGATCCTCCTACCACAGCCTCCCTAGTACCTAGGGTTATAGGAGCCCGCCACAATGCCCAGCTAGTTTTTCTACTTGTAGTAGAGACAGCGTCTCACTCTTGCTCTGGGTGCTCTGGGTGGTCTTGAACTTCTGATCTCAAGCCATCATCCCACCTCAGCCTTCCAGAGTGCTGGGATTACAGAGTGCACCCAGTCAGCACTTAAAGTTTGGGGGGCTGGAGTGCAAGTGTGAATTGCGATTAGCTTCAAATAGAGGCTGGCGTGCCGCCCTCTTCTCAGTGCCCAGAATGACGCTGGGCACACAGAAGGCCCTGTGTGCTGTGAAGGCCCAAGTGTTCTATTAGCCCTTCCAGACCTGCTCTTCCCCCTTTTCCAAACTGCTCTCTGCTCCTGAGACTGACCCGTGTGAACCTGTCAGTGGGCTTCCTGGACCTGGGCCTTTCTGTTGAGATCAGTGGATTGGAAGCCTTGATCATAGATGGGTGGGAGGAGGGAGAGGGATATCACAGTATTGATGAGGGGACTTCAACATGTTCATGGAAAATGGTATTAAAAGGTAAAAATTAAAAATTCAAACTTCCTTTCTCAATGTAAGCTCCATCAAGTTCAAAACATTTTGTAGGCAAAGGCAACCAGCTACTTAGTCTATCCCTCAAGAACTGGGAGTTGAACCACATCGCTGCAGTCTTTTTTACATTACAGGCAGTCTGACTTATGCACAGGAACAGAGGCGATGACAGTAAGTCCTCAAGTTACAAACATCCGACAGACACACGACTTGCACTGCAGGTAGTAGGTAGATGTGCCTGTTCTGACTTACATACACATTCAACTTAATAATAGAACCTATCTCGTTTGTAACCCAAGGACTGCCTGTATTAACTGAAGAAAAATGGGTGCCCTTTATGGATTTTTTAGAATTAGGAAACAAAAAAAAGTAGGAGCCAAATCAGGACTGTAAGGTGGTTGCCTAATGACCCTCTTAAGAAGTAGGTGCTATTGTTCTTTGGTGTTCCAGAAAGTCAGCAAGCAAGATGCCGTGAGCATGCTCAGAAACACTGCCTTGCCCTTGGGCCTTGAAGTCCACTTTGTCCTCACTGGACCAGGCCCACCTCTTGGCAGCCGTTGCTCTTGATTCTGCTTCGTCTTCACGCCATACTGGGAAAGCTGTGTTTTATCTCTTGTTCTGCACAGAAATACTTCAGGATCTTGATTGCACTTGTTTAAAATTGACACTGAAAGCTCTGCTCTCGTCGGCAGGTCCTCTGAGCACCCAGGGGAGAGCCTGCTCAACTTTTTCGGGCAGAATTACACAAGCTGAACCGACTGAGACGTGGTGGCTACTGTTTATACTGCAATCATCATTCCTCCTCCGTTAGAGAATGAACGACAAGAATGTTTCCCTCACACGTGGTGTAGATGGTCTATGAGCTTCATCCCTTCTTAAAAACAGTTATCCGTTTGTGAACGGCTCATTTCTCTGGATCATGGTTCCCATAAAGTTTTCTTCAAAGCATCGAGGTTGTCATCATCCTTCCAGCTTCACCACACATTGGATGTTTGTTGTTGCCTCGATTTTAGCAGAATCCGTGTTAGAATTCCTGTTGCTCTGATAGAGGCTCTTTGCATACCTTGCCTTACTTCTCTTAGTGCCTCACACTAAATCCTTTCAGACATATTATAACAAGTTAATATGAGTTTATATTGGTCCAAAAAATATTTTTGAAACCCAGGCATAGTGGCTTCAGTACACACATTTCCTACGATCTTTTTGAAGACCCCTGGTACTTCCTCAACTCTCTCCAGGGCTCCCCTCTGGCCGTTGGCCTCACCCAACACAAGGTCCCAGCTCCTCTCAGATGGCTCTCTCTGTGCTGGAATCTTGGCAGTTTCTGATGATAGGTGCCCCCTCCTCATTTCTTCGGGCATGGGGTAGTGAGAGCTTTGGCGTTCCGCTCTCTGCTTTGTCATCTCTGCACGTCCCCCCACGTCCTTGTAAATAGTTCCTTTATGAAACCCCGCTCACATTATCCCGCAGTGAATCTGTTTCCTGCTGAAACCCTGACTGATAGAGTGATCAAGCCAGAGCAGACTTCCGGAATCTTCTTTCTCCTGAAACTCCAGCAGAGGCTCAGATTTATTCACATCATAGATGTCAAAACCATAAATTTCCCCATCTTACTTTATCCCAGACGCACAAGGCCGGACTCCACCTTCAAAGGTCACTGAAGTCCATTTCTCTGTCTCCCGCTAGGAGCCCCAGCCCCACTCCTGCCCGACTGCCCCTGTCACGGGGAAGAATATCTCACTCTGAAGATCTCCAGGTAGGGAGACGCCGTAACTCACTCAAGTGTCTTCAGTCTCCCTGCCTGATAAATCTCTCCCTGTCTAACACGAACCCCTGTTGTTACAGGTGAAGCCCGTTTCCTTTGTCTGCTCTCTGGCAAGAGCTGAAAAAAGATCCTTCATACTTTGAAAATAGGCCTTAAATCATGCTGACCCCTCTCCTGCTCTCAGCGCAGATCAGTGAAGGCGAATAGTCTGCATGTGCGCCTCTCGAGTGAGAGCCCGGGCTGCAGCTGTCCCCAAGTTTGCCTGGCCGGGCTTCCGGGCGGAAGTGGTGCTGATTTCTTCTCCTCTGATTTACTTTTATCTACTTGACCGTTTTTCCTGTCCCTGAATCCTGGAAGGTGCTGCTTTGCCGGGATTTCCCTGCCTGACGAAAGCTGCTGCTCTGTAAACAGAAATCTCTGCAGACTCTGCCTCTCAGCGCTGCCACCAGACCCCCGGTGGGGGCTGTCACAGCAGGACACGCAGACTGGACGGGTTAAACAGAAATGTATTTCTCCACACTTCTGGAGACTGGAAGTCCAGGATCAAGGTGCTGGTAGGTGTGGCTGCTGCTGTGGCCTCTCCGCTTGCCCTGCAGATGGCTGCTCCGTCGCTGCTCCTCACGGGCCCCTCCTCTGTGCCTGCACAGCCCTGGGGTCCCTGATGTCTTTTGGTCTGTCTGCCCCAATGTCCTTGTCTTATGAGGACACCAGCAGGATTACGGCCACCGTAAAACCCTCACTTTAACTTACCTCCTTATGTGTCCTGTCTGCAAACACACTTTCAGGTGCAAATGCACTCTGAGATGTGGAGAGTTAGGGCTTCGACACGTGAGTTCCGAGAGGACACTACTCAACCCCCACAGCTGGCTTCTTCCCTTCCTTTAGCAGTCTCTGTCCAGCAGAGGTTTCAATGGACTTGGATTCAGCCAGCCACGAACCAAGAGCAGAGTAAAGCCCAGGATCCGGTCAACCTTATAGCCCACAGACCGCTGCTCTAAAGGAAACTGCACTAAAATTCAAACCTTTCTCCCCTAAATCATAATGTGCACACACCCCAAATCCCAATTATATACTATAGATAATATTTTCCTGGTAACAAAGAGAGATTTCACTTAACAAAGATAGATTTTGTTTAGGAAGAACAAAGAGAAAATTTAGAACATTTCCAAAAGGAGCGGGTCCCTCTCGTGGAGGAGAAAAGGTGAGAGAGACCCAATTCTGTATTTTGGATCATTTACCTAAATCTTTAAGGTGTTCTCTCATCACACACACTTTGTTTTATTCTCCTTCCCACATTGGGGAGCATACTTGCCCAAAGATGTGGCTGATTCCCACGACAGCATAATGTAGCCTGATCTGTCAGCCCCACTCACGCCTGCAGCACGCGGATGCCCAGCCCTGAAAGCCGGGGTCAGCAGCAGAGCAGGCGCTTTGCTGTCACTGGGCCATCTCATTTAATCCACCCAGGAGCCCATCAGGATAGACGCTATTAGTCCCTGATAATGCAAAGATTAAAGCTCCTCAGCTAGAAAGCATGAGCCACAATGCGCAGGGCCCCAATAGCTGCATAAAGTTTATTTAGACAAAAAGAAGGACTATCAACTAACACTATTTGACTATTTAGGTCCCCAAAGGGCTCCTAATTATGACTTGCAGGTGCCTCAGAGTCCTTAAATGCTTTCAGAATAATGAAGCAAAGCTCTGAATAATTTTAACATCACTCGAGTGTGAATTTTCTTGCAATGGTCTCATTCGGGTGCCCTGTGTTGAGGGCCATGGTGACATCAGGTCTCATTCGGGTGCCCTGTGTTGAGGGCCATGGTGACATCAGGCACCATCACAGCTCACAGCACCCTCAAACTCTTAGTCTCAAGTCATCCTCCCGCCTCAGCCTCCCACGTAGCTGGACCACCGGCGCCCTCCACAATGCCTGCCTATTTCTAGACATGGGGTCTTGCTCTTGCTCAGGCTGGTCTCCAACTCCTCAGCTCAGGCCACCCACCGCCTCAGCCCCCCAGAGTGCCATGATTTACAGGCATGAGCCACCACATCTGGTTAGAGTATGGAAATTTTTTAAAGATACTTTTGTCCTTTGTGAGTGGGTGGCCAGCACATGAGCCGTCAAGGGACCTGTGTGTTACCCTGAGCACCATTTGCAAGGAGTTTGGGGTGTTCAGTGGCCCGAGTGGGAAACATGACCACTGAGGCCCCAGAGCCATGTCCACCTTTGGGCCAGGGGTGTCCTAGTCCTCCAGGAACTGCCAGTGGTCAGCCCTGCTCAGCCCTCCCAGCGTTTCCCAATGGCAAGACAAAGTCAGGGTGCACACCCTGTGGCCCCTTGTCCCCTTGGGTGACCTAAGCCTAACCGTCTCCTGGGATGGAAAATATAAGGATGCTGATGTAACCATGGAGACGAGAGACTGTTTCGGTCAGGGTCCTCCAAGAGATGAACAGAGCTATTCACACAGACCCTCCAGCCGCATCTGCATCAGCACTCGTGTCTACACCCACCCTGCGCGGTCTGAGTGAGGTTCGTGCTGCACCCCTCAGGGCTGAGTGTCCCCATGGTCCCCAGATGGTCAAGGGGACTCTCTCGAAGATGACGGTACTGATATTCAGCCATACAGTGTGTTGCACGTTCTCTAGGGTGAGTTCATGAGCTTAATTGTCTGAGCTCGCATATCTAGAAGAGATTTATTCTAAGGGATCAGCTCACATGATTATGGAGGCTGAGAACTCCTCTGCTCACTGCTACCAGAGGCCCAGGACAGCCAGGGGGGTAGTTCAAAGGCCTGAGAGCCAGAGGCGCGACCACACAGACTCCAGCCTGAGTCTCTCAGTCTGAGAGCCACAGAAGCATGGACAAAAGATGGACGCCCCAGCTTCAGCGGCCAGGCAGACAGTGAGCTCCACCTTCCTCTGACTTTCTGTGCTATTCAGACCCTCTGTGGCCTGGACATCGGCCACTCACACCCTGGGTCCATCTGCTTTTGTAATCTTTTCTGGAAACACCCTCAGACACACTGAGAAATCGTGTTTGACCAGACATCTGAGCAGCCTGGGATCCAGTCAAGTTGACAAACAAAATCAGCCAGCATGGAGGTAATACAGCAGCCCCGTAATCCACGGGCCGTGTCCCAAGAGCCCAGGGCAGGCCGGAAACCGCAGATAGCAGGGCGCCCTCTATGTCCTCCGCTCCCCCTGTAGAGGACCAGGTGGGCAGTGGCTACACTGGGCAAAGGGACGATTCCATCCCAGGCAGGATGGAGCAGGACGGCTTGAGATTTCATCATACTACTTAGAGCAGTGCCTCATTTCTAAAACTGTTTATTTCTGGGATTTTCCCTTTAATATTTTCGTATCACACTTGACCATGAGTAACTAAACTGTGAAGGAAACTGCAGCTGGGGCTGGCCGGCTCAGCGGCCCACTTTGGGTTTCTCTTCTGATGCACCCGCAGATTCATCTGGATCAGGCATCCTCAAACTACGGCCTGCAGGCCACACAGCCCGCCTCGGACATTTATCTGGCCCACCAGGTGTTTTTGCCGTCACTGCCTGTCCTGCTTAGCAGCCAACTTGTCCTGGGGCCTGCAGTCCGGCCTTCCAGTGGTCTGAGGGACAGTGAGCTGGCCCCCTGTTTAAAAAGTTTGAGGACCTCTGATCTGGATCATTGTTTCCCTAAACCTGAGCTCTCCTCATTAGGACAGTGGTGTTCTCCCAGGTGAGAAAACCCCCGAGAGAACAGAGGAAGGCTGTAAAAAGGCAGATGAGTGGGTTTAAGGGCCGAGAAAAGCAGCAGTGAACCTGAGTCAAGCCCTCCCAGGGGAAAGCAGTCATAGCATCCTCAGTGTCTCCCTAGTCAAATGGCCCAACTTGCTCAGGACAGACAACACAAGAGAGGGAACCCTTCTACTGTGACTGGATGGCCAGGCCCAGCCCCATTCCCTCCAGGACAGGCCGGGCCTGGTGCTCTGTCACCAGGGCTGAGAAGCTGTGGCCCCCTCGGCCCCGCAGGCAGCGTTTCCCCATCTGAACCAGTCTGTTCAAGTTCCCTGACTGTAACAAACTTCTGTTTTCTCAGGTACTCTCAAAAAGTCACTCTGGCCTCTTCCACCTCCTCAAGTCCCGCCTTAACCCGTCTTGTCCAGGCTTTGACTCCCAATAAACTAGTTCGGTGGAGGGTTTTTTCCTGGGTGGATAAGCAGCTCTGTTTCTTGGCTTTGAAACACAAAAGTGTTAATAACTCCCTAAATCAAGACAACCCAGAACACGGAGACGCTCCTAGCTTCTCGGAATGCGAGAACCAAAAATAACTTCTTTTATTTTTTTAGGATTTATTATACTAATGAGGGCAAACCTCGCACTGTTGTCTCAGTACACTGCCCTGCATCCCTGAAGACCCAGTGCCACACCTGGGAGAAGGGCCCTCTCCACAGCCCTTCTCTCATTTGAATTGAAGGTGACAGGATGGTCTGTGTCCCTGATGGAGACACTGTGTGGAGTAGGGATGACACAGGCGCCCATGTGCTCCCCTGGCGCTTTCTGTTGGTTGTCACCACCTTCTCCCCCAGTCCCCCCAAAACGCCCACAAATCAAGAGACAGGTGAATTGGGCGCTGTCATCGAGCCCATTACCAGAGCACAGTGAGCTCAGAGAGCTGCCCCCACGCTACCGATGTGTCCAGACTTCTGGAAAGACCACAGTCTTCCCTCATCTAGGAAAGAAACCTGGGAAAGGGCAGGAGAAAGAGGTTTAGGAAAGAGAGAAGAGGTATTGAGCATTTCCCCATCTAGTTTCCTCCCTTTGTCCTGAAAGGGGAGTTGAGGGAAGATGGTGAGAGAAGGAAGAGAAAGAAACCCCAGGAAGTGCTGAGGGGTGAGGCGGGCACAGGGCACAGGGCACAGGGCACAGCCGAGAGCAGCTCCGGCCTGAGGGGCGAGGCAGGCACAGGGCACAGCCGAGAGCAGCTCCGGCCTGAGGGGCGAGGCAGGCACAGGGCACAGGGCACAGCCGAGAGCAGCTCCAGCCTGAGGGGCGAGGCGGGCACAGGGCACAGGGCACAGCCGAGAGCAGCTCCGGCCCTGAGGGGCGAGGCGGGCACAGGGCACAGCCGAGAGCAGCTCCAGCCTGAGGGGCGAGGCGGGCACAGGGCACAGGGCACAGGGCACAGCCGAGAGCAGCTCCAGCCTGAGGGGCGA
>CAUYTI010105134.1:0-12884 GCA_963575145.1 Galago senegalensis
ATGAATTATGAGAACATAAATAGGAAGCAACAAATAGCAGCTCCTTCCTTTTCACGTTTCTCATGAAAGAGCTAATTTTATTGATTTAATTTGTTATACAAAGCAAAATATGCTATAAAACAAGTACTTTTCTGATGTGCACATTATGTTTTGAACTACATTAAATGTTTTATTCATCATTCTCAGGTTTTAATAGTTACTTTAAGTGAGTATTTTTCCCTTTCTAAAGAATGAAGAAGAGAGAGTCACGTGAATAATGCCATGTGGTCAATAAATACTTATTCAGGGTTATGGCTCAGGAAATAAGCCATTGTACTAATTCTCTGGGAAGGAGGAAAACCTGGCAAAGCACACATATAAGAAGGAAATTTAGAATTTTAGAATAATCGTTCTTTAGAGTCTTAAAACTTGAAGTTCTAAATAAGCATAGCCAAAGTGCCAAACTTGGCTTATAAAAAAGTGAGGCCTCAGCTACAGTGTATATTGCAAGGGTACATGTCAAATATATGAAGAGTATAAATGTCTTAACACAACAATTAAGTAAGTGAAGTGAAGGCTGTTAATTAGTTTGATGTAAGCATTCTAAATTGTATATAAAATCAGCACATTGTACCCCATAAATGAATTGAGGTATATAGTTATGATTTAAAATTCTATCCAAACTAACATACTCCAGAAAATTAAACATTCAGGAGACAGTCAATCCTTTGTAATTAATGAGATGTCTGAGACAACACAGAAAATCATATTAGCTAAAGAAACTTAGAATCCCCCTGATTCTTCTATTGTTAACCTCAGAAGTAATAAGCACCTGCATGATAACAGTGGTGCACTTTCAGAGTGTTCCATTTCCCTTCATGTCCTATGGGCCAGCTTCTATTATTTCTGAATCATATGCTGAGTTATCCACACCTCCAACCTTAGTCATAGTTATAGAATATGTGATTCATAATTTATTATCCCACTCATAGATACTATCTAGTCCAGGGGTCCTCAAACTTTTTAAACAGGGGGCCAGTTCACTGTCCCTAGACATTGGAGGGCCAGACTGTGGGCCCCGGGATGAGTCGGCTGCTTAGCAGGACAGGCGGCCATGGCAAAAACACCCTGGCGGGCTGGATAAATGTCCTAGGCTGGCAGCATATGGCCTGCAGGCCGTAGTTTGAGGATGCCTTATCTAGTCATTCTCATCAGTTTGATTGAGACACAGTAAACCTTTCTATTCTTAAATAATTAAAGCTCTTTGGTATTCATCAGGCCTCATGTCTTTTTTTGAAATCAGGGTGCTTATACCAATGTTCACAAGTCCATGTCATTTTTTTCTCTATCTATATTCTTGTACCTTCATCACTATTTTTTATAGTCACATAAGATTATATAAGCATCTTGGAATGGTTCAGTATGCTTTACCTATACTATAGTAATTTTCATTTTCACAATGTACTGAAACATTTTTTTCTTAACTATACTAATGGACCATGAGCAATTTTTCAAACAAAGAAAACATTTTGTTCATTGCTGTTCACCAAGAATTATTGAAATGTATTTATTCTGTAAAATATTTGTTTTATATATATATATATATATATTTTTTTTTTTTTTTGAGACAGATCCTCAAGCTGTCCCCCTGGATAGAGTGCCGTGGCATCACAACTCACAAACCTCCAACTTCTGGACTCAAGCAAGTCTCCTGCCTCAGCCTCTCAAGTAGCTGGGACCACAGGCGCCCATGACAATGCCTGGCTATTTTTTGGTTGCAGCCATCGTTGTTGTTTGGCGGGCCAGGCTGCATTCAAACCCACCACCTTAGGCATAAGTAGCTGGTGCCTTAGCCTCTTAAGCCACAGGTGCTAAGCCAAAATATTTGTTATATTAATAAAAAAAAAATGGAAGTCTTAAAATGCGTACTCCCTATTTATAATATCAATATATTTTGTCCTTAAATTATCATTTCTTTTCTCTATCTTTTTCGAATAAGTTTTTATATCTGTGCTTTCTGGGACTCCTTTTTTTCTAGAATCGTACATACTAGTCACCATAATTTGTCAGCATCACTGACCAATTCTTAAACTCTTCATTCAACAACTGAGCCTATCTTTGCTTTTTAGGTCTTCTTCCCAGGATCTCCAATGTGGGCATGCTTAAAGTAAAACCCTACCTTTTTATTCATTAAGCTGCCAGATGGATCCCTATAATCAGACTCCCATAGGTTTCACACTTTTGAAATTTTCTTAACTTGAAATGTTTTCAAGTAGACAATGTTAAAATATCACAATAATACACAATAATGTAAATGGAAAAGAACACAAACATTGTGGTGAAAAACAAAAAAAAAGCTGTTTATTCTGAGTCAAGTATAAAGACCATAGCCTGTAGACACACCCAAAGAGTCTTGGGCAAATGGTCTCACTGTGATTGGATTACAGTTTAGTTTTATACATTGCAGGGAGATAGGAATTACATGTAAAGTTATAAATCAACACATGGAAAGTGAACATTGGTTTAGCCCATAAAGGCTAGGGAAAGGGTGGCAGGTTTTAGTTGGTGTTGAGGATTCTTTCATTTACAATTGGTTAAAGATATGAAGTTTTGTCTAAAGCCCTGGAATACTTTAAATTAACATATGGAAGTATGCTAATCATAGGCAAGCAACTGGATATATACTCAAATTCACAACATCTGGTGGGTACTGAGGATCTGCAGATGTGGTTTAAGCTTTGTCCGGCATAGCCTTATGTCTGTTTATGAGGTGCAAAGGATATCTCCAAGAAGGAAGGGAGGCATGACGAGACACATCTGATTTCCCTTCTCATGGGCACCAATAGTTCTTTAGAATATTTCTGGGGTCCCCTTTGTCAAGAGGTGGTTCATTCAATCAGCCAGTAAACAAATATCAAATGAACATAGTAAATGATACTCAGTATCATTGATCATCAGGAAAACAAACATTTATTTTTCTATGAAAATTCTCATGGAATTTATGAGATTCTACCACATATCTCTCAGAATGACTAAAATCCAAAAATAGAAAAAGTTAAAACTGACAATATCAAATATCAAAGAGATAGAAAAACAACAGAAACTCTCACACCTTGCAAATGGGATGCAAAATGGTACAGTCACTTTGGAAAGCAGTTTGAGAGTTTCTTATAATGCTAAACATATGCATAAGAAAAAAATTGATCTCATGCCTAGTTATTTTATCCTAGTGAGATGAAAAATTAATATGTACACAAACACATATATGTTAAGCATCTTTAGTCACAGTTGCATAACAGGAAACCACCCAGATATTCTTCAATAAATGAATGAGAAAACAAATTATTGTACAGCCATACCATGAACTACTACTTGATCTAAGGAAGGAACCAGCTATGGAGTCACAAACTAACTTGAATTTATAAGCTTATAAGTAAAATAAGTTTATTTTACTCTGTAAAATAATGAAGATTCAAAGGCTGCAGATTGAATAATTCCATGTGTATAACATTTTGAAAATATAAAGCAATCTGAATAGAAAACAAACCAGTTCTCAGGGTTGAAAGAGGAAGGAAATGTCCATACAGGGGCAACATGGGAGACTTCATGAGAAGATAAATCTATTCTACCTATTTCTGTTGGGGTGAATACAGGACTCTACACATTTTTCAACACCTAAAAAGATTAAAAACCTAACGTAATTTTTACTAAACGCAAAAAAATAATTTGCTGGGCTTGGTGAAGCTCAACAGTGGCAAATAAAGCTCAAGTGTTTCATAAATTAATGGCCTTGTTATAAGAAGTTCAGTACTTGTCTCTATAGCTGAATGAAGAATGAGGACAAATGGTTTAAGGAGAAGGAAATAGAAGTTTATTAATTTACTGGCTAATGGGGAGGATGGCTGACTTACATCTTAAAGTACCATTGTTCTTCTTTAAAAAGAAATTTAGAGCTTTAAAAGGGAATTTTTAGCTTATGGCTATTGCTATTCAATTATAGCATCTGGTGAAGACAATCTTTGTGAACTTTACTCATACAACCTGAGCAAAGATATCTCCTATGGTACATAAAATCAAAGAACACTCCCCTTCCCCTTTGAATACTGTTCTTGGGCAGGAATGCAGGTTTTAATTCCCCCAAAGTGGGAGGGGTGTTTTAACAGGACAGCTCATAAAACAGTTTTACCTTTTTTTAGGCCTTTGACTCTGTTGTAGCATACCAAATACCAAATAGGGCAGGTAAGAAAGGTGCTTACATGCATCTAACCCTAGAAGCAAGAATTCATTATTGCTATTTCAGTGCCAGTGGAAACTTTATGGAACATAATACCCACAACTAATAAGAATCACCTCTACCTTTATGCATACATATACCAGCATACTGGCATGTGTGTGTGTGTACATGGATTAGTGTGCATGCATACATTTCCCATCTTTGTCCACTGACAGGTCTAGGAGGACCTAAAAAGATGGAGTGGGATTGAAAGGACTCAGGAGTCAACCAGATAGGGCAGCCAATGGCCAAAACTGAAGAATATGAAAAACAAAATAAATTGTATCAGATTCTGAAGCAAAAAATAAAATCAATATTTATTAGTGTATACTGTTATAAATGAATGAATAAACAAATAAAAGGAAAGAAAGGAATAATTACTGTTTTTCTTTTCTTTTGTCTTTCTTTCTTTCTTTTTTTTTTTTTGAGACAGTCTCACCTTGTCGCCCTCAGAGTGAGAGTGCTCTGGCATCACAGCTCCCAGCAACCTCAAACTCATGGGCTTAAGAGATTCTTGGCTGGTTTTGAACCCACCAGCCTCATGTATGTGGCCAGCACTCAACCCACTGAGTTATGGGCACTGCCTACTGTTTTTCTTATAGAAAAAAAGCCAATTAATAAATGTAGAAGAAATAAGAGAAATATAAATACACCATCTAAAAAACAGTAATAATTGTAGGCAAGATCCCCACTGAATGAAAATTTAAGAGGAAAGTAGATGTTAGTTTAGTATCAAGTATTGTTATGCTTAGATCGCAAATTCCCCACAGACCATCAGGGAGCCGAGTTCAATGCAAAATCAAAAGAGCCTTTATTCAAGCTTGAGCCTGGACTCTCAGGGGTCCTGACACAGCAGGTCCAAGCTGAGAGCCCCAACCTCCGAGTTGCAGGGGTTATTTATTGTGATTACAATGGGGGTGAGGGATTTCCACTCTCAGAGGCATACGGTTGGCTGACCTACTGCTTGTACTAGTCTATTGGCTAATCTGGGGCTGGACAGTTTGCTGGGGAATTGGAGTTTCTCTTGCTGACCTGATTGGCTGAAGCTAGGGGTGCAGGTGTTTGTGGTTTTGTGGGTTTAGGGACAGTTGGGGCTCGAGTGGCTGGGGGCTGGGAGTGGGGCTGAATTGACTGCAGGTCTCAAAATGGAGTTACTCTTGTCCTCTCATTCCCCCCTTCGACTTGTCACTCTTAGGACCCAATCATAGGGCTGAAGTCAACTCTATTTCATTGATCGGTAGGGGGCTGTAATGGCTTCTTAGGACTAGTAGCTGCACTGCTCCTATCCATTTTCTTATGAAGGAGAGGAGCCTGCTGACAACACAGGGACTGATGGTTATGAGCAAAAGAAGTATTATTAAAGGTCCAGCTAGGACAGATATCAAGGTTGTTAGCCATGGAGACCAGCTAAAGAGGGACTCATACCAGCTTTGTGATTGTTCTCTTTCTAGCCTCTGTTTCTGTAGTCCTTCTCTGACTAGTGCCATTGATTCTTTGACTACCCCAGAGTGATCAACATAGAAACAGCATTCTTCTCCTAAAGCTGTGCACAATCCCCCTTTTTGCAAGAATAGTAAGTCTAGCCCTCTCTTATTTTGAAGTACTATTTCCAACAGGGAAGTTAGAGACTCTTGGAGATGAGAGATAGATTTTTCCATCCTTTCTATGTCCAGATCTATGGTGGATCCCAGAGGTCAGAAGTTTTTGTCTTGCAGGACAAGAGCTGAGACCCCTGTCCCTGCACCAGCAAAGCCTAGTTCTAAGATCACTGAAAGGATGATAGCTGTAACCGGCTCCCTGCAGGCACAGGAGTGTATAATCCTCTGGTACATGGTTTCTTCTTCATGGTAACTGAGTCTGGGGATCAACTTCCCTAATACACAGAAATCCCGGGTTAAGTTTAGGACCACAGTGTGCAAACAGTGAGCTAATCCAGTGGAGCAAGCCCACCACCCATAGCTGGGAGGGATAAGGTAGCCTGTCCCATTCTACCAGTGGGTCTCTTTACAAAGATGATTGTGAGAGGAGGCTCCTTGTCTCACACACGTCCCAAGCCCTGCGACTGACCGGAGGGTGAGGAGGGGGTCTCTGCACTGTTGCCAATGGCAAGCCGTTGCCTCTGTGGCCATGGTGAAATTATCAGGAAGGGCTACTCCTTCGTTGTAGGGAGGTTTCACATCTAGACACAGCCAGCAGGACTCAGTGAATTCTGGCCTGGAGTTAATACCTGGTAAGTTTTGGTGAGGAGGTCCCAGAGTGGGGGGTCAGGGTTAGTTGAACCTGGGTTTTCAGAGTTGGAGGTGTTATTATCTAGACCTGATTGTAATATTGGGTTGAGTCCCAGGGCCAAGGGCAAGAGGTTCTGTGGGTCGGAGTCACTTTGATTATGAACTGACCTCCAGGATCTATAGAGCAAGGCCAGGTTCATATAGTCTGGTACCCCAGGCTTTTCCCACCTCCCATCTGGAGGACTGTTTTCCTGTATCAAAGAAAGCAATTTTTACTGGATTGCAAAGGGGCCTATCTTTGCTGTTGTGGTGAGTGCAGCTCAGACCTTTTAGTCTGGTCATGATTATGAGGTCTTCTTTGCATGAGGGGGTCCCACCAAATATACCCTATGGAGACACAGCTCCAGGAGGCACAGTCGTATGATTTAGAGCCTTCACATTGGTCCCTTCTATGCCCAGGGCAGGTATAGAAAGTATACATTTGCAGGTACCAGGGGTCCCAACTGGTGTGGACTAGTAAGTCTAAGTCCACCAGGAGATCCAGGAACCAAATGTCTCAGGGGATGTACTCTCAAGGTTTGGTTAAGTACCATCCCAGTGCTGACTTTAAGAATCTGCCAAGTAATGTTGACTGACTTATGGGGGCTGAGGAGGGCAGTACATACAATTAGTAGCATCAAGCTTGCGGTGAGGAGTGCTTGAGTTTTAGTTTTAGGGGATTGTCTTTGTCCTGCTGGATTTTCCACTGTGGAAGTTAGTCTTCTTGGATGGCAAAAGGATCTGTAAGCCGGGCGTGGGTGTTATGTATCTAGGAGGCAGTACTGTCTACTTTGATGGCAGTGGCTGTCATGAGGATCACGATGTAGGGTCCTTTCCACTGGGGTTCTAGGGTCTCACTACAGTGGTGTTTTACATACACCCAATCACGTGGGCAATACGCATGAGGATTAGGAGTGGGGCCGGCCTTGTACAAAGCTTTGAGACTGTCCCAGTTCTCTTTCTGCACACGCTGATAGCATCATAGGGAGAGAAGGAAGTCAGAGTCAATTTCAGATTCTAATAGATCAGCTTTCAGGTTAGGAATAATGGGGAGGGGCATCATGTATTTTAACACAGCTTTGCCGTGGCATCATTCAATAATCCTTCATCCAACAGAAATCAAGAGTGATTTTATAACATGGGTTCCTGAGGAATTCTTCCATTGTGGATACAACAGCAAGGCTATCTCTTTTATTATTATTATTATTACTTTTTTTTTTTTTTAGAGACAGAGTCTCACTTTGTCATCCTCAGTAGAGTGCTGTGGAGTCACAGCTCACAGCAACCTCCAGCTCTTGGGCTTAGGTGATCCTCTTGCTTCAGTCTCCCAAGTAGCTGGGGACTACAAGCACCTACCACAACACCCAGCTATTTTTTTTCTTGCAGTTTGGCTGGGGCTGGGTTTGAACCTGCCACCCTCAGTATATGGGGCCTGCACTCTACTCACTGAGCCACAGGCTAAACATAACTTGAAGAACCCCTTTTACTTGTCAAGCTAATCCAATATTCATAACCACATTGTTAGCTACTAAATTATTCTACCTTTTTTTATTATAATTACTTTTCAATATGTGCAACCATAGGGAAGTAGGATTATGGAAGACTCATTATAACATAATCATTATACATCCTTGTTTCTTCTTCTTCTTCTTCTTCATTTATGTTTTCTATATATCTAGAATCATACTTTGAATTTTCCTCTAAACACCTTAATTAAATAAAAATATCTACAAATTCTCTGTGTTAAATATCTGCAAATTCTCTGTGTTTATCTCCAAAAAGTCTGTAGAATTTAAAATTAATTTTACCTCATCATTAACATACACAGGGGTAAAATCTTCTGCTACAATTCTTGGAAGTTTTCTATTTCTTCCCAGACATTTAGTTTACTTTATTTGTATCCTTCAAAGCAAATGTGTGTGAGAAATAAAACCATGCTAAGAGAAAATATTTTGTACGAGTATATTTGTTTAGCAGAAAAGCAACTAAGATAACTAAGAAGTGTTTCTTTGTTTAATCTGGAAAATAAAATCAAATAGATTGGATGGACAAATAGAAAGGAATGTATTAATATGCAATAGATAAATTTTTACGTATCATTTTTTTCATTTCTCTTTTGTTCCTAGTTTATAGTTTTATACATTCAATTGATTAGGTTTTAGCCTCAGTTTTGTAAAGACTAGTACTAAATATTCACACATTTATTGCCTTCTATATGCATATTAGATAATCAGCCATTTCAATCATAAAAACATTTGATTCTAAGTGTGAATATTAAGGTAATTACAGATAAAATATTAACATATAGGTCTTATCACTAGTAACTGGTTGTGATAAACCATAAGTTTAAAGACAATCTTCAATCTTCAATGAATTTGTTTTTAAAAGATGCATTAAAATATTTAATTAGGCAGTGCCCATAGGTCAGTGGGTAGAGCACTGGCCACATACACCAAGGCTGGCAGATTCAAACCCGGCTGGGGCTTGCTAAACAACAATGCAACTGCAACCTTGAATAAGGTAGCAGAAATAAGGGATTATTGAAAATAATAAAATAAAAAATACATAAAAAGAAAGACAAAAATAAAAACTTTTCATAGAGTACAGTGATACGCTGGCAATGAAAGCTCAAGAGTTTTATTTTAAAAGATTTTAATGGCAGAAGTTTATTTTTTCTTGCTTCCAGGGAATACATGGAAACATTCAGAAGACAGATGTATGCAGAAATATATGAGAATAAATGAAGGAAATGCAGGAGTAATTAATATGTGAGGTAATAAACTGTGTTTCTATGTACTATAAATTCATTTTTCTCTAAAAGCAAAAGGCAATAATGATTTTTAAAGGGTGTGTATGTTTTCTCCTAAGTGTGAAAACCAACACCCACATGTTAACCAAATGAATATAAACTATATAGAGGGTACCAAAAAATGTATACCAATTTTAAGAAAGAAAAAAACTGTATTAAATTTGTAAAACTCAAGTTATGTTTTACTTATACAATTATAAGAGGTGCTCAGTGTGACTCATATTTATCTTTTGTTATCAGTATATATTTATGTATGTATTTTCTTGAGACAGAGTCTTCCTCCATTGTATCAGCTTAGCTCACAGCAACCTCATCCTGGGCCCAAGCCATCATCCTGCTTTGGCCTCCCAGAGTGCTAGGATTAAAGGCATGAGCCCATATTACAATTTTAATAGTTTTTCCTTTCTTAAAATGTGTATACGTTTGGGGGGCACCTTCTACGTATGAGTGTGTGTGAGAGAGAGGGAGGGGGAAATAAGAGACCGAGGGAAAATAGACCCTCTTAATCAACAAAAATTAACAGAAGAAGTTGACTGTAATACTCAATAAATGTACATATTTGAAAATTGCTATGAATCGTTCCAAAAGTAATTTTCTTATGATCTATGGCAAAATGTTACTTTAAAGTATTAAGGAATAATGGAGCTTTTATTGCTAAGGTGAGGTTTGGTGGGAAATGTATCAGGGGTCATGTTTTTGGAGGATTTTAGTAAACTATACTTATTTAGTGTTCATAGTGTATTATATTAAAAAAAATTCCTTTAACAATAGAGAGAATTGTATTGTGTAATTATTACACAAAATACATCTGTAATAACTTTTTTAATCACATGGCAATTAATGTTACATCATTGTTTTTAGGCAATAAAAATCATAAATACTTTAATTTTCATTGGTAAATAATTATTTTGGACATCAATTCTATCAAATAAAGGTAAATGTTACTAAGAATGAAAATGTCTTAATTTTACTACAAAGTGAAATTTCACTAATTCATATTCCCATGGGATATTCCTCAAATTCTAGATATTAAAAACTGTTCTCCCTCAGAGCTAAGATTACAGGCAATTAAGTAACTGCATCTGCCTCCTGTGTTTCTTCTACTAGTTTTAGAGTTTTGGGACTTACATTTAAGTAATTAATTAAATTAAATATACTAAATTTTTATACACAAAATAAATATACTAAATTTCTTTTTGTATGCAGTATGTAATGAGGGTCTAATTTCATTATTCTGCATACGAATATAGTGTTACCAACTCCTTTTGTTGAAAAAACTGTCCTTTCCCCACTGTACGTTCTTGACTTTGTCAAAAATCAGTAGGCTATTAATGCCTGAATTAAATTCTGGGTTTTTCATTCTGTTTCACTGGTCTACATGTCTGCCTTATGCCAGTACTGTGATATTTTGACACTAGGTAGTGTGAGGACTCCAGTTTTGTTCTTTCTGCTCAAGATGCCTTAGCTATTCAGAGTCTTCTGTGGGTTCATATAAATTTTAGAATTTTTGTTTATGTCTGTGAAGAATATTATTAGTATTTTGATAGGGATTGTAAGAAATTGGTAGATCCCATTGGGTCATATGAACATTTCAATAATTTCAATTCCTACACCTTTCAATTCATAAATACCTTTCTTCTATTTACTTGAACACCTTCTTTCTATTTCTTTGTATTTGAAGCTTCTTTCATCAAAATTTTATAGTTTTCAGGGTAGAACGCTTTCATCTCCTTAGTGAAATTTATTTCTAATCATTGTATTTAAGTAGTTATTATAAGTGAAATTTCTTACTTGATTTCTTTTTCAGATAGTTCACTATTAGTGTAAGTGAACACTATTGATATTTACACGATGATTTTGTATCCTACAACTTTAATGAATTAGTTACTTCATTCCAACTGTGTGTGTGTGTATGTGTGTGTGCGTGTGTGTGTGGCATTTTTAGGGTTATCTACGTACAAGATCTTGTCATTTGAAAACTGGGACAATTTAACTTTGTTCTTTACAATATAGATACATTTTATTTCCTTCTCTTGTATAATCATTCTGTCTAGAATGTTCAGTATTATGCTATTATAAAAATAAGTGTTGAAAGTGAGCATGTGTTTTTCCTGATCGTAGAGAAAAAGCTTTCAACTTTTCCCCATTGGGTATGATGTTAGCTATGAGTTTGTTACATATAAACTTTTTGTATTGAGGTACTGTCTTTTACCCCTTAATTTTTGACAGTTTTTACCATGAAAGGAAGTTGAATTTTTTCAATAGTGTATTAAAATAATCATTTTGTTTTTGTGCTTCATTTTATTAATAATATGTTGTATCACATTTGTTGATATATGTATGTTGAATCAACCTTGTCCCCATGGTATGAATTCTACTTGATAATGATGAACAATCTTCTTGATGTGCTGTTGAATTTAGTTTGCTAGTATTTTGTTGATGGTTTTTCTATTTTTATGTTCATCAGAGATATTGGCCTATAGTTTTCCTCTTTGAATTAAATAATCTTTAATAAAATTTCTGTTGAAAACTCAATCACAGGGAAAACACAGTTTTCTTTTCCATATTATTAAGGATTGAGAGCTCCCTATGTTTGCTTTTGTCAACATACAGTTCCGAGAGGATGAAACGTGGGTTCAGAGGTGACTGGAGGTCAGAGAGGACTTCTCGGTAAGCACTCTGTTTTAAAGAGCTGTGCATGGCCTCCTTCCCTTTGTCTCTGTTTAGCTTTATTGCATTTAGTTTGATGAAAATATTTAAAACTTTTAACTTAGTGTACATCACTTGTTGGAAAGCGCTTTCATGTGCCCCACAATTTCCCAGCAGTATGTTTCCAGGATGACATTGAACTGTGCTAAGACTTTTGACCTAAGATGCTACAATACAAACTTCCCTGTCCTCCAGTTAGCAAGTGGTATTTCTAATAGGAATCTAGACAAGGCACAGTCAAGAAAAGGCTCATATTTTAAAACTTGCACCAGTTATAAACAGTACTGGGAGAGCTCTTCATCATTCATCTGTCTCAAGCAGCCCATAGCATATTCCCACACCTGTTGGTCTGGAAAGTTGAAATGCCCTGGGTGGCAGAGGGGTACTGTGTAGGCCAAATCTAAAGTAGCACCTGAAGCTGAGCAGCATTCTCAAGTTTATTCCACTTGGTGGACAGCTATAATTTTGGCAGTGACTGTGGGAAATTATCTCTGCAGTCTTGACACAGAGTTCAAAATAGGATCCTAATTTTAGCTGGATAAGGATCCTGGGCTGGAAATTGTTTTGTTATAGGAGATTAAAGGTCAATGATCATCCCCTTCTGGGTTGAAAGTTTCAGCTGAGAGATGTGCAATCACTCTGATGTTTCTTACATTGTAGGTGATGCTTTTCTTATATCTGGCTGTTTGCAGAATTTTCTCCTTCGCCTTATCATTGGAAAAGTTACTTGCAATGTGTCTAGGAGATTCTTTATTTTGATTGAGTCTTGCTGGGGTTCTGAAACTGTCTACTATTTGAATTTCAGTATCTTTTGCAATGCTCTGGAAATTCTCCTCCATATTATCTT
>CAUYTI010105135.1:0-65781 GCA_963575145.1 Galago senegalensis
ACTGAGCATAGGCGGTTGCTTCTCCCCTCCCCCGCTTGCAACCGCTCTTACACCAACCGCCCTGCTTCTCAACCGCTCTGGGAAAGCCCGGAGCCCAGCAACGAGCCAACTTCCTCAGATTCAGCCAATCATCAAGACTCATGTACCCCTAGACACTCATTCCCACCTATCAGGCACCTCCCAACTCCCCCCTCCCATACTGGTTTTAAGTATAAAAGCAGCCTGTAACAGCAGCTGGGGGTTCCTCCCCCCTTGTGGCTGAGGGACCCTGACGCATCAGTAATAAACCTGCCTCTTGCTTTTTGCATCGACTGGTGCCTCGTGAGTGATCTTTGGGCGGTGACCCTCGGGTGGGCACAACAAAAGCACAACACCTGGTCTCTTCTCCACAAAGCAGGGCAGAGCCCGTGCTAGGACACTCCTTCAGCTTCTCTTTCAGAATGAGGCTGGGCGGGAGACACCAGATGAAACCACCCCCTTTCCTGGTTTCTGCCCTTCTCAGTACTCCTTCCCATTTCTAGGATATCCCAGTAAATCTCCCACACTTGGCTGCTCAGCCTAGGACCTCTCCAGGAGAACCTAACTTAAGAGAAAAGAGAAATAAAAACATGCTGTGGCTTTAGACAGCTGGTGTTTGGTTGCACTTTGTAACTTAGTGACCTGCTTTGCCCTGAAAACCTATCTCAAACATTCTCCAAGGTGCACTGAGTCCCCATGTCATGATCACTCCCTGAGGCCACATCCTCCTTCCTCCCACTGCCACCACCACCACACAGCTGGGCAGCTCAGCCAGGCCACTGTGGACAAACAGCCCATGGCACACATTGCACTTTACCCCAGAGTGCCCTGTGGCTCAGCTCTGACACCCACACTTAAAAGTGGAAAATCAAGTATTATAACAGTATACAGTGAAAACTTAGATAGAAACAATGGTTCCACACTCTATCCCCACAATCATCTCAAAACGACACACATCACAACTTGTTCACTCCCTAATGGTTTATTAAGGAGGGAGAGTTCAGCCCCCCACCCTTTCTCCTTAGTAAGCTCAGAAAAGTTTCTGTGAGTCCCTGTGACGCATGTTAAATCAGGGCAATATTACCACTACTGCTATAAATTGTCCTCCCCAGGATCATACATTTTGGATTCATTTATGCTTATGAGCTATTTAAGAAAATCTGTATGCTTTTTAGAATTGGAAAAAGAGAAAAAAATTAATGGGTAATTTATATCTTTATTTTGATCCTTATCCAGTATGGAGAGAGAGATCTGGAAGATAAACTTAATTTTCAGTGAGAGGCAGAATAGCAATTGAGCTAGAATAAAAAAGTGGCAAAGGCTGAGTTCTTCCCTGTGAAACAGAGATCGTCCACCCCTTTGCCCCCTCCAAATATTTTTCACAATTTCACTGTCCTAATAAAATTTTTCCTTAAAAAATAAAATTAAATTCACCATAAATAGTCCTTTAGGAAAAGGCAGCAAAATGTTTCAAATCTGAGTCAGCATGAATTATATAAAGACTATAAATTATGAATGTTAATTATCACATGAATTATTTGACAAACATGAGTCATATTCCAATATGTCATTTTACCATGTAGGACAAACTGGTTAAGAAACATGAACAAACAACTGGGAGGCACTGGAGGGTGGCAGTGGTGACAGGAGGACTAGAGGAAGGTTCTATAGTGACTCCAACAACAGCTAGCCTGAGCACTGAACAGGGCAGTGCTGGCTGGTGGAGTGGTCGTGACCAGGGTTGGAATCAGGAAGCCACAGGTCCAGTTCCTAGCTCCAGCACTGTGTTACCTCCCTCTGTGAGCCTCATTTCTCACATCTGTAAAGTGGGGCTAACAAACCTTGTGGGAGTGGGGTATGAAACAAAGGTGTGTGTGTGTGTGTGTGTGTATACATATACATAGTTAACTGCCTGGCAATTAAGTTCCTGAACTTGCCACCACGTGTTTACATCAGCAGCACTTGACAAACAGCTTGGTAAGGTGTCATAACCTTGGTATATCAGTGTCTGACAGCTGTGTTTGTGTCAAGGTGGGGTGGTGTCCCACTGTATGGCATTCATTATTATTGAGCATTTTTTTGTGCCATCATAATAATGTCAAAGCTTGAACTAGAGCAATGAATAAACATTAAATTTCTTATTAAACTTGGCAAGAGTGGATGTGAAATCAGAGACATGTTAGTCCATGAAGAAAATGGCAGTGTACAAACAGATTAAATGTTTTTCTGAGGAGAGAGAATGCATCACTGATGAAGTGAGGTCAGAGAAGCCAATAACAAGCAGAACTGACAAGAACATTGCAAAAATTCACAAAATTGTGCATCAGAATCATCATCTGACTGTGAGAAGCATAGCAGACCAAGTAAACATCAATAGAAAAACAGGAAAACCTTCACTGAAAATCTTGCTCTGGCCAGCTCATGGCTTTTGCCTCACAACAGTGCACCAGCTCTCTCAATGTCTGTGAGGAAGTTTTCAGCCCGTAAACAAATAACTGTAGTGGAACACCCTCCCTACTCACCTGATCTGCCCCCAGTTACTTTTTTCTTTACCTGAAGATAAAGGAAATAGTGAAAGGAAGTCATTTTGATAACATTCAGAACATCAAAGGCAATACAATGACAGCTCTGACGGCCATTCCAGAAAAAGAGTTCCACAGTTGCTTGGAGGGGTGGCCTAGGTGCTGGCATCTCAAAGGTGACCTTAGTGATAGCCAGCAATGAGCGTGTATTACTTTTTCTAGGATGAGTGTAAGAACTTAATTGTCTGACTTCATAGACATTTGGTCAAAACTCAGTGTGTGCATCACATTTTAAGTAAACTTTATATCACAAGGAAAATTTTTAAACAAGTACGTACTGAACTCAGTAGCTAATGGTAATGCATAGCAAGATATTTTGAGGGGATGCATACGGTTCTGTGAGTTACTTAGAAAAGCACCAAAATAAGGTGGATTAATGGACTGAGGAAAGGGAAGAATTGATATGTGACTATGCATAAAACAAAGGCAGTAAAATGTTAATGGAGACTGTAGATGGTAAATACACAGGTGTTCTAGGTAAAATTCTGTCAACTTGCTGTTTGAAAATGTTTATGATTAAAGTGTTGAAGAATTAAAATCTACATATAAGAATAAGATAAAAACATAAGTGCACACAAAAGGATGGTCTTTGCAAAACCATAAAAGGAAACAAATTGATAGAGATGACATGATTCTTTAACTTTTATATTGGCAAAATGGCCCTCCCACACACACACATGCACCAAATGAGAGGGTAAATAACACACTGTGGGAAATATTTACAATGTATTGGATAGCTGAGTTGTTAAAATTGAGTTCTCACAACTCAAAATGAAAATGATTTACAACAATAGGAAAATGGGCAAAGGTCATGAACAGGCAATTTACCAAAAAAAGATAAAGATTAATAACCTATTACAAACAAAATGTGTAGCATCACTGCTAGTGAAAGAGATTCCAACTAAAATGTCAGTACGATGCCACTTTTGCTTACTTACTTGGCAAGGAAATTTTAAATGATCATACCCAGTTCGGCATGGACATGAGGCAGAATTAACTGGCCAGACCACATGAATTGAAATCCTAGCTCCTTCTCTTAACAAGCTGAGTGACTTTGGGCAGGGTACTTAATGTCTGAATGTCCTCATCTATAATATTGGGAAAATAATAATATCTAACAAGTTAACACAATACATTTCTGTCACCCTGGGTAGAGTACAGTGGCTTCATCCTCGCTGGCAGTAACCTCAGACTCCTGGGCTCAAGTGATCCTCCTGCCTCAGCCTCTCCAATAGCTGGGACTGCAGTCACCTGCTGCAACACCCTAGAAACAGGGTCTCACTCTTTCTCAGGCTAGTCTCCAATTCCTGAGCTCAAAAAACCCTGTCTCAACTTCCCAGAGGCGTGAGCCACCACCACACCCCCAACCAATGCAATACATTTCAACAGTGGGCACAAAAATAGGTCAATTGCCCAAACTCTCCACCCCATTCCCCCTAAAAAGAAGTCAGTCTGTAGATGATTAGTGGGCAGTTCAGAGCACGGTACTGACAAGATCTTAATCGTGAACTCAGTCACTACGGGAGAGACTCTTCTGTGGTGAAAATACCTCAGGTATTCTTCAGATAAATGTGTAGCTACCGCTCATATAAAGATTAGTTGTAGATTTTCTACAGAGCTTATAGCCAACTCATCTTTTAAGGAGTCTAAATGTAAAACTGCTGCATTATCATTATTTTCCCCAGAAATAAAACATTTACTAGAGCTGGCAGAAAGGAATGCATATCGTGTACAGACCTTTGCCAAGTCACATTCAGATTTTTGTTTATTTCTTTTTCTTTAACAGGCAAAACGGAATAGTAATAATCAAAATAATTTCAGCAAAGGTTTTTTTTTTCCCCTACCATTGTGGCATGTTAAAAAGTATACAATGAAAGAAAAGGAGAAGACATTTTAAAAGCTGAGTTTTTTAAGTTCTAAATTTAGAACCTCTCAGAGCCAGAGCAGTGCTGGGACTGGTTCCAGGATCACCTTTTCCCCTCAGTCTTCACAGCTCTGGAACGTGGGTGCCCAAATCCAACGGCTGCTTCTTCCTGCATGTCTGGGGCTGGATATAAACACCTGGCTGGGGGCCTGAGCATCTCCTCCTAGTTAGAATCACAGATACCTTCTCCCTTTCCTAAATGCCTGGACATTTTAAAACACTGCTTTCAATGTCCCACTTTTTCTATCCTTTAGTGACAACTTTTTGGTCATTTTTGATTTTAAAGACTGTTCCCCTCCATTTGGAAGACATCAGTCTAACACCTGATTCATGGCCCGAGGCCTCGTCATAGACTAGATAAGGGGCTCACTGGGCTTCCAGAAGGGAGGGGGCTGCGGGCTGCCTCTGAGAGTCCCCCTCCCACCCCCATCCAAGCCCAGGTCTTCTAGGCTGATGTAAGAGATGAAAGAAGGGGCAGAATCTTCTAACACAAGGACACAAGGACGGCCAGGTGAAGGTGGAAGTTGTCACTCGGTACTATGTGAGGCTGGTGGGAGGCTTCTCCGAGTGGCGTTCCTTTTCCTCCCAGGTCCCTGCACCTGTGCCTCCTTATAATTCCTCCTCCATTATTCTGTATGTCCCTGGGGAGCCAGGAGGACCCAGCCTCTCCCTGACACCCTGCCAGTGCCGGGGGCGTGGGAAGAGCTGACTGGGGCAGAGGGGGAGCTGCCATCTTCCCTGCTTCACAGCCCTTTGCCTGGCTCAGGCTGTTCCTGAGGCCTGTGTGGATGAGAAGCAGCCGCAGTCTCTCTGTTCACACCCCTGCCCCAGCGTGCCAGCAGCTCCCAAGGAGCTCCTCACCTCTCTCCTGGCAGAAACACTCACTGTAGGTTGAGTGAGACACTATAAGTCAGTCTGCCTTCTAGAAGGCACCCTCAGTTGCCACCAGTGAGTATCCAGGAGTCCCCTCACTTCCTTGGCTCTGAGGCAGAAAAGATTCCTTAGCAGATTCTACAGCTCCTCAGCTAGCTGCCTGGGGGGTGGGGTGGGGGTCCAGAACCACTTAAAGGCTCACAGGACAATTAGCTCTATTTGTTTTGAGCTCTAGGCCTTAATTGTACATCAGAACACTATGAAAAGTCCCATTTTATATTACATATGACATGCGTATTTCTTCCAGAAGTGTGGGTAAGAGTACAGACAGGCAGCCTGCTGTAGGAGGTGGGTTAGCTTTGTGCTTATTGCAAGGAAGGGTGAGCTGTGCTATTCTTAACTCTGAGCAGAGTGAAAACACTGAATCAGACCCTTACGTCTCCCACCCCAGCTGGCTGCACTTGCTGTATTTGTGTTACCCTCCGATAAAAGGTCAAGATCATGTAGGGAGCTAAATGCAGTCAGCTATGGCCTCAGAGGAGGGGAGGGGCCTTCACTTGGCCTGACCATTAGATATAAGACACCCAAGTTTATCTTGGTGACATTGAGGGGACTTGAAGATGAAAGCAGATAATGCCCTTTAGTTAGAAATGAGCAGTTACAGTAAATCTGAGGCTTCAGATATCATCAAAAATAGTGGGTAATTTTCCCCAAGTAGCACAATTGTTGACCTTTTTCAGTGCTAAAGCCTCTTGTATTTTTCCTTTCTTTTACTCTTGTATTTTAGTGTATTTTCCAGAGCAATCTTATTTATACTCCTAAACAGAGTATACTGATTACCTCTCATGCTCCTTAATTATTCAAGGTCACCATTACAAATCCAACTTGGTGTTTAAGAATGAACACAGTGGCATGCTCAAAATTCATTTGACATGAGCAGGCTCTTTGGTCCCCACACTCCATAACCCCCAGATTCACTCTTGAATTGTTTGTTACAGACTTCTCTAAAATTTCCCTGTGAGCGGCCAGGTGACTCCTGCATTGCTGCCCATGGTCTGTGGAGTCTTTATAATTCTATGCTTGTGGTCTCTCGGCTTAAAAACAGGTAACCTGGTTCACTAGAACTGCATGGAGGCTCAGGGCAAATAAGTCTTGCAAATGAGTCTGAGAAGGTCACGGAGAAACCAAGGGCACAGTCTTCAGGACCTGTGGCATCAAGGTTTGCTGCACGGGGACCATCTATGGTCATTTCGTGATTCTTGGCTGTGTTTGGGATAAGAGAGGTTAACAGATGCCTGGATTCCAAATACATAGTCATTTCTCAGTGGAAACTTAGAGGCGGCATCTCCATCACTGTGTCATCATTGTTTCAATAAAGGTCTACCAAGAGATGAAAATAGTTGGGACATCCTTGAAAAAATGCCTTAATGTTACCAAGGATTCAGGTACCTACCTGGCCCACATCTTGAAATTAATTCATAATGCTATTTATACTATGTGGGCTGTCCCTGGAGCCACACTTTAAAGGAAGCTATTTCCAGCACAAGCTCAGTGGTTCAGGCAGTATCCTGGGGTTTTCAGTTCAAAAAAATCAAATTAGTGCAGCTGGGCTGATTACCAAAAGCCATTAGACGTCTTCAGCTCCCTTTTTAACAGCTCCCTCCTCTCCTGCACCCCTCCTGCCTCAGAGCAGCAAATGCTCAGCATGAGAGCCTCTTCTCTGAACTGCTTTGGCACAGGCTGCAGTCAGGCGAGTGTGTAGTTGGAAGCTCATCTGGAACCAAAGTTAGGTGACAACATTGATCTTGGCTGTGAAAGTCACAAGGAGAGCCCCACTTTGGCACAAGGCCTTTTCTTCTGACCCACATGGAGGATACTCACTTGCCCTTGATAACTTCATTTCAGTGTTAAATGTGGATCTCAAAATAATAAAAAGTGATCACTAGAGTTTTTATTAAACTGATGTGACAGTTCAGAGACAGGATCTTTAAAGATGTGGTTAAGTCAAAATGAGGTGGGGTGGACTCTAATTCAATAGACTGGGGTCCTTAGGAGATAAGGAGATGGGGACAGACAGAGGGAGGTCACTGCATGCTGAGAAGAGGAGCATGGGGAGGAACCAGACTCACTGGCACCTTGGCCTGAGAACACACTTCCGTGGTTTAGGACACCCGGTCCTTGGGGCTTTGTCATGGCTGCCCTAGCAGACGTGGAAGGTTTTGCTGACTAAAACTACACCTTATAAACAAAGAGGGATAAGAAAACTCGCAACCATGTATAGAAACAACAGGACTGAGGATAGGCAATGTTGGAATACAATTTGAGAGACTATTCGTTCTATAACTGGACCTATTTAGACATCTGTTATGTGCGGAATTGGAGACACCCAGGACTGTTAAATGGCTGTTCTTTGAACAAGGGTCCCCAAACATGAATCCTCTTCCTCATTCAGAACAAATTTCTCCTCTTCTAGATCTGATAAGCTCTTTCGAATTCCAGGTTTTGTGTCCCTGGTGACTCCTGTAAAGCCTGCGTGTTAACAGAGCTAACATCCTCCCTCTCGGAGTCAGCTAACTAGCCTCCCCCACCTCCTGCAACCGTGCATCCTTCAGCTAAAAGTGGAGCCTTTCCTGCAGGACAGACACACAGGCAGGTGCTGCTTTCCCACCCTTTGTGTTTATCTCCTTTACTGGCTTTAACTTGGTCTACCGAGAACTAATCAGCCGTGAGCAGAGTCCTTCTTTACTCACACAAGGGAAAAAAACATTCAACAATGCACTAAAATGTAATTTCTGAAGAATATAAAAGAGAACCCCAACTTGAGGAAAAAATGTTTTCAACAACATACGAAACCAAAGGAGCTCTGCATCCAGGCTGAAGTCGTGGCTCTGGAGCACAGATCCCCTGCCAGGCTGTGGATACATCAGCATGGACCTGCTTTGAGGGAGTTCTCAGCTGTGAGCACACATTCCTGTTTGGAGAATTCTAACAGATCTTATTCATAAACAGCCTGAGGTAATCAGAGTGTGGTGGGGCAGGCTTCTTGGTTTTTCAAAAATGCTCATATCTGCAAGTTTGAGGATGGGTCTCTAATGAGGGGGAGAGAGAGAGATCATGAGACAGAGATTGAGAGATGAATGGAGAAAATGGCATTTGTTTATTTTTTACTCCTAACTACTATGTACAAACCTTCAGGACCTAGTATTTCCTTTGCAAACAAAAATTGTGTTTGGCTGCAGTTAAGGGCATCATATAAAGACCCTGGAAAAACAACTCAAATCATTACACTGCAGAATGAATGCTACCTTTAACTATGGCATTGCCATGAGAAAGCTTAATAAGCTGCTTGGTAGGATGGGTTATTTTCATGAGATTATGGTTATAGCATCTATTGACAAGATCTTAAAGACAGTCAGAATGAAATTAATGATGATTACATCTCCAAAGTGTGTTTTCATTGCAGTGAAGCTGGTATGACCCCTTAATCTAGGCAACCGTATTTAGATGTCAAGCTGAGCAGGATTCTGTCCACATGCACCTGTCGTCTGCTCCCCAAACGCACCCCAATTTTCCCTGCTATTCTTCCTCGTGGATAATACTGATTCATCGACCTTGTTGAATTCCTCAAGTGAGAGACACTGTACTTGAAAATTCACACAGGATTGTGAGTTATTACAAAGAGTGACTTGTTGTTTACCATTGTAAATTAATTTTAATTTTTCAATTTACATTTTACAGCACAAAAAATCCTGGTTAAAACAGTGCTATGGCAATGTAATGTTTAGTACCAGGGAAAGTTACCAAGCACAGAGAATTGGCTCAGATGACATCAAAGTTGCTGGATACCTATTATTTGTTAGTTAGCTACGACAAGGAATCTCTTTTGAAATATGTAAAATGGAAGAAGCACACCCTCCAGAAACCATAGTGTGTCCTCACTTTCTCTATCTGAGTATCCCATAAGTGCTTCACATTCAGCACTGTTCAAAGTGAATTACTTTCCCTTCACCTTAAAACCTGCTGGCTCTGCCTAAATTCTTAACCTCAGTTGACAACATCTTCCTTCAATCAAATGAGAAAACCCCCAACACCGTGGACTCTTCTCCTCCCGCCCCCAGCCCCAGCCCACCCTCCCTGTCCTGCCAGTTCAATTTCCTCATTTCCTCTTGAGTCTGCCCCACCTTTCAGCCGTGGCCACTGGCTTCCCTCAGGTGTATGTCATCACTTACCTGGAGAGGGCCAAAAGTCTGCCTAGGGAGTGCCAAGCCATCTCAGCTGCTCAAATGCCTTTAGGAATGAGGCAGCTATTACAGCAACAAAGACAACAGCAAGAACACAGCAGCACAAGTAAAAACAGAGAACTCCCTGCCCAGGGTCTTGCTGTCCCACACACCCTAGAAGCCATACTCTATAATGTTAATGGAGGTGCCTTTGAAAATGAAAATTGAATGTATCATTTCTTTGCTTAGATCTTTCAATGGCTACCTACTACTTTAAAGATATGGCTTGAATTTCTTACCATCCTAATCACTTCATCCCTGTCTAAACCAGATGATTCCATTTTCTCCTCAAACAAACCCTGCCCTCTCCCATGTATAAATATGTGCACATTCTACTTCCTTTTCCAGAATACTCTTTCCCATTCCCTATCTCTAATCCTAAACTCCTTTCTACCTAAACACTTTTAACCTTAGAATATTGCCATCGGCCCAAGCCAGCATTTTTTGAATGAGCTAGTTGTTCCTTCTCATCAGCAGCCCTGACATTTGGTACAAATCCCCATTGCAAGCTGGTCATTAACCATCATGCACACACTGTGTGCCGGGCTCTGGGGATACAGTGGCAAATAAGAAGGGTGAGGTCAATGTCGTCATGGAACTAATAGTCTAATGGGGAGAAACAGCTAATAACTAAGCAAAAAGAGCAGTATCTGTGGTGATTAAGGACAGAAACCCAACTGAAAAAGAATGAGGGGAGAACAGAGGAGACAGGGGACATAGTGTATTTTGAGGGTTTGGGTTATTTTCATGTCTGCCTTGTCCTCCAGACTGTGACTTACAAAACAGCAATGATACTTATTGATGTAAGTGAAGGCACAGTTCAGTATCTGGCTGTAAAGGTTGGATGAAGCAATAAATGTTGGATGAAAGAAAAGGATGGAAGGGAGGGAAGGAGGGAGGGAAGGAGGAAATGAATAGACAGAGCTTATACATAGCTTCTGCCACATCAGCTTTTGGATAACAGTAAAAGAAGGCAGAAAGGCTAAAGTTAGCACATCACATATTGCAACCATGATGTACTGAAATCTAACTTTTGAAGGTCAAAGAGAATTACAGTCCAAAACCAAGGTGGGAGTTCAGGGGTGGTTAAGAATTTTAGTGGTATATGTACACCATGGAATACTATGCAGCCATAAAGAAAGATGGAGACTTTACATCCTTCATGTTCACATGGATGGAGCTGGAAAATGTTCTTCTGAGCAAAGTATCACAAGAATGGAGGAAAAAGTATCCAATGTACACACCCCAATTATGAAACTAATTTATACCTTTTATATGTAAGCTATAACCTAATAACAGCCTAAGAATACTGGGAGGGGGGAGGGTGAGAGGAGGGGGGAATGGGTGGAGGGAGGGGGATTGGAGGGATCACTTCTGAGGTTTTTCTTACAAGGGTACAAGTGAATTTTTCTAAGAGCAGAATGTGAACATTTTAAAATAATAACTAAGAAAATGACACAAAGGCTATGTTAACCAGTTTGATGGAAATGTTTTGGAATGTGTGTGAAAACCCCACACTATACCCAGAAGTGTATTAATGTACATAGTTACCATTCAATAAAAAAAAAGTATTAAAAAAATAAAATAAAATAAAAAATAATTTTATAGATTTTACAAAGTCAGATCCAGAGTTGGCACATGTAAATTGTAGACATGCAACTTAGAAAAATTAACAACCCAAGTGCTGGTTATAACCCTGGAGTGTGACTAAATCAACAGAAAAACGAAACTAAGCAAAAGTAATATTAATTTCAGTTATTTATGTGAACTGCCAACTGTTTATGTTTAATTACCTGGCAACACAATGATAAATTTTATTTATATAACATTATATCTCAAAGGTTCCCTTTATTACCTTAACAACTAATGTTTATTTAGTTACTAATATCTTTTTTTTTAATTTCAGAATATTACAGGGGTACACATGTTTTGGTTATATAGTTTGCTTTAGCGTATTTTAAGTCAAAATTATATTTGTGCCCCTTACCCAGGAGGTGTGCAATTGCTTGTTGGATGGGAATTTACCCATCCTATTCTCCCCCCAATCATCTTGAATTTCACTGAGTTTTGCTTCCATCTGAGCACAAAAGTGCTGATCAACTAGTTCCAGTTTAGTATTGGGTACATGTAGTAGTTATTTGTTATTCCATCCTAGGATACTTCACTTAGGAGAATGATCTCCAATTCCATCCAGGTTGTTACTACTCACCGTCTTTTTCATTGTTGAATAGTATTCCATGGTCTACATATGCCACATTTTATTGATCCTTCCACTGACAGACGCTTCAGTTGTTTCCACATCTTTGCAATTATGAATTGTGTTACTACAAAAATTTGACTGCAAGTGTCTTTCTTATAAAATGTAGTGGCTGCCATGTTAGAAACATTCAGCTGGGTTTGGTTTGAGCTATGCCAAAGTTCAGAGAACAGGCCCCTTCTTCTAAGACTCTAACAGGTGAAACACGTCAAATGTGATGGAGTCTTTATGAGATAAAAAAGGACACATGAATAGAGGTCCTTACAAAGGAGGTCCCAATGGATATTGGTTTGGAAGGGTGGGATAGGGTTGGGTCAGATGTGAGAGGAAAGCACATTATAGAGTGGACAAAGTTCTCGTGTGGAGCACCGTGGTACATGTCCAGGAAGCTGTGAAGAATACAGTTGGACAGAAAAGTACAGTGTGCAAAGGGCTGAGACAGGAGGAAAGACTGTGAAACTAGACTGGGCTGAGATCATGACGGCCCAGGAAAGAATTTACATCTTACTTATTTCCTTAGAAATTCCTAGAAAAGGCCCAACAGACGACATTTGGAATTATTTGTACTATGTCCTATAGGTTTTCTTATTCTCTATCAAAACCTCTAGGACAGGGGTCCTCAAACTTTTTAAATATGGGGCCAGTTCACTGTCCCTCAGACCATTGGAGGGCTGGACTGCGGGCCCCGGGACGAGTCGGCTACTAAGCACGACAGGCAGTGGCGGCAAAAACCCCCGGCTAGATGGATAAATGTCCTAGGCGGGCTGCATGTGGCCCACGAGCTGTAGTTTGAGGACGCCTGCTCTGAGACAAGAAAGTTCCAGGTCATACTTAGTAAATCCTTACAGTTACTACTAAGTGACTACCTTCTGGTCCTTTGGTCTCAACATCGAATTATAACCAACTTGCACTACATATGGATGGTAGGACCACTTAAAACTTCTTACAGGTTTATTGCCTGTATCTGGTTATCTACTGATTTTTAATTTATAATCACTGTACTTTACAGAAAAGACTTTAAGACTGATTCTCACTATTGTTTGGAAAATGAGGTCTGTTTAATTAATTTATCAATCATTTATTTTTCTTCATTGCTTAAATGGACAAGTTCCCTGCTCTGAGTAGTCAAATTGCATTCACTACCCATTTCAGGAGATTCCCTAACATCCTCTCCTGGTGAATGACCAGAGTTTCTCTTTGCTCAGACCTGAACACCAGCAAGGAGATTACAATTTGACAGAAAAATCTGATCTTCACTTACAATTTGAAAACTAAGTAACTGGCCTGTATTATGCTGGTTACTCATTTTTCGTATTATTTGTGTGCTAATCTCTATCTACAGGTGGCACCAGTGTTCGAGGAAGTCTCTGAAATGCAGATAGGTCTATTGAGATAAATGCTCAATACACAAAAGTACCATGCCAGTCTTGCTAAGTACCTGTATGAGTACTGTAAACCTGACAAAAATAAGAAAATCCTATATTCATTATTACAAAGAAAATATTATTAATTAAAGATTTTTTTCAACAATGAATATAGGAGTCAGTTCTGGTTCTCCAAGACCAGATCATTCACAGGAAATAAATACAGGTGGTTCTACAGCACTTCATTTTCTATTATTTTTCCCCAGCACGTTTTTCTCAATCTGTGTAGTCTCTATATGCCCACTCAGCAGAGTTGCTTAGAATCCCAATCAGAATCTGAGCACAGAGCAGACATAAATCTTTTCCCAAGAACTTTAACTGGCATATTTATGATGCTTAGGCCCAGAGTTAAACTTCAGAAATGAAGAACTCAACTTCTTCATTTTTTACAACTTGTTTTAAAACTGTAGATTATAACAGATTTAAAAGAGTAAACAAAGATGTAAAATTCAAGTATTTATAACAAAGGGGAACAGCATGTAATCACTTCCAAGGTCAAGAAATACAACATTGAGCGCACCAAAGAAGATCTTTGTATGCCCTCTTCCAAACCCTCCCTTCTAGCGCCAAATATAACCACATCATTGGTTTTCTTTACATTTTGGCCACCAAAGAATACATCTCTAAACTCTATTAACTAGTTTTATCTCATTATAAAACTTTACATAAATGAGCTCACATAGCATTTTTTGTGTGCCTTGCTTTTTTCATTCTACATGTTTTGAGGCTCATATAAACATTTTAATGTAGATCTAATGTATTCATTTCCATTGCAGAAGAGTATTCCATTGTACTAATATGCCATAGTATCCATTTTAGTGATAATGAAAAAAATTTTTTCCTATTCCCAACCAAAACCCTTTAATTGTAACTATTAAAAATAGTTGGGAGTTCAGTAGGGATGTCACAAAATCTATCAATCAGTTTGGGAAAAATTTACATCTTTACCTTATTGAATTTCCTAATCTATGAACATAGTATATCTCTCCATTTATTTCTGCCTCGTTTGATTTCAACAATATTTTATAGTTTTCTGGTATAGATATTTTATGCATAATTTGTTAGTTTTATTCTTAGCTACTTGATTTTTGATGCTAGTGTACATAGTATTTTTTTTCCACTTATTACTGATATATGGGTCATTATGAAAGTTTTGAGATACATAAAAATCTAGAAACATAAAATCTTCATGGACAGACACAAATGAGGCCTTCCTAGGAACACTGATAAGCCAACCAAGTTGGAACTTTCACAGGGGAATCAGAAAGGATGCTGTTGACTTTGTTTCTTGGAGGTGAAATAATGAACCATAACATGGTCTGTCTCAAAATTTTCATAGAGACCCAAATATACAGAATTTTAAATACTTAACTCTATATTTCCAATATAGCAGCCTTGACAAATTCTCATATTAATTTAAAAGTCCCTTGTAGATTCTTTTGTATTTTCTAAGTATAAAATAATTTCTTGTAGAAATAATGAAAATTTATTTTTTTCCTATTATAATTCTTGTACTTTTAATTTCCTTTTCTTTTCACATTGCACTGGCTAGGACCTCTACTACAATGTGAGTAGAAATGGTAATAGGGACAGCCTTACTTAACCCTCAATCTCAGGATAGAGAGAAAGCTTTAAACTTTTCACTATTTCTATGATGCTTGCTGTAGGTATTTTTGTGTAAAGTATTAAACAGATTATTAATGTTGCATTTCCTTTTTTTTTTCGAAAGGGTGTCACTGTCACCGAGACTAAAGTGTATCATAGCTCACTATAATCCTCCACCTCAGCCTCCTGCGTAGCTAGGACCATATAGGCAGGTGCCACTATACCCAGCTAATTTTTTAAAGTTTTGTGGAGATAGAGTCTAGCTATGTTATTCAAATTGGTCTCAAACTCCTGGCCTCCCATAATCATCCTGCATCCACTTCCCAAAGTGGTAGGATTACAGCTCTGATCTACCATGCCTGACCTCATTTCCTACTTCAATAAGTGGTTGACTTTTTTTAAAAAAAATCATGAGCAGATATTGAATTTGATCAAATAAAACGAATTGATAAGCTAAATATTTCTCTTAGTACTTTCACATTATCAAAAATATAAAGCCTAAGACTACTTTACCAAAGTTTTAGCAAACCTATAAGAAGTGGGCACTGCCTGTCTTATACAAGGTCCTCAGGAAACTAGATGTTAATGGTTTCTGCATCAGTGTTCATTAACAATTTTGGCCTACAGTTTTCTTTCTCTGTTATGTCTTTGTTTGGGGTATCAGGGTGATTTAGGCCTCAGAGAATGATTTTGGGAGTATTCCCTCTTCCTTGATATTTTTGGAATAATTTAAGTAGGATTGATATTAATTCTTTGAATGCTTGGTAGAATGAAAGCAGAGAAGCCATTGGGTCCTGGGCTTTTCTTTGATAGGAGATTTTTTATTGCTTCTTCTATCTCATCATTTGTTATTGATTTATTCAAGTTTTGGATTTATTTCTGGTTCAATCTTGATAAATTCTATTTGTTAGGAATTGATCCATTTTTTCCTGGGTTTTCCAATTTATTGGTGTGTAGATTGCTCATAGTAGTCACTAATGATCCTTTGGGTTTCTTCAGTGTCTGTTGTAATGTCTCCTTTTTTATTTCTGATTTTATTTACTTGAATCTTCCTTCTCTTTTTCTTAGTTTGGGTAAACATAAGGAACACTTGTTTCATTAATCATTTTTTTGTTTGGTTGGTTCAATTTCATTTATTTGTTCTCTGATCTTTTTTATTTATTTTCTTCTATTAATTGTGGGTTTGGTTTTCTCTTGTTTTTGAGATGCATCATTAAGTTGTTGAAACTTTTCTACTTTTTTCATGTAAGCATTTATTGTTATAAACTTTCCTCTTATTATTGCTTTTGCTGTGTTATATAGGTTTTAATATGTTGTGTTTTCATTTTCATTCATTTCAAGAAATTTTTAAAATTCCCTCTTAATCTCTTCATTGATCCATTGGTCATTCAGGAGCATATTGTTTAATTTCCATGTGTTCATATACTTTCCAATATTCCTCTTGTTATTGAGTCCCAGTTTTATTTCATTGTGGCCAGAAAAAATATTTAGTATGGTTTCCATTTTTCTCATTTGTTAACATTTATTCTGTGGACTAACAAATAGTCTATCTTTGAGAATGATCCATGAGTTGAGGAATGAATTCAGCAGCTGTTGGGTGAAATGTTCTATAAATATCTATTAGGTCCATTTGGTCTATTGTCCAGATTAAGTTCAACGTTTCTTTGTTGACTTCCTATCTGGGTGAAGTGTTCAATGCTGAAAGTGAGCATTAAGGTCTCCAGTGATTATTGTATTGGGGCCTCTCTTTATCTCTGATAATATCTGGGTGTTCTTGTGTTGTATACATATATATATATGTATATATATATATATATATATATATATATTTACAATTATTATATTCTCTTGCTGAATTGACTCCTTTACCATTAGACCTTCTTTGATTCTTTTCACAGTTTTTGTCTTAAAATGTATTTTATTTTATTTGATAGACATATAGTTACTCCTTCCTTTTTTTTTTTTTACTCCTTCCTTTTTGTTGGGGGGTGCTAAGTATTTCCATCTGCATGAAATATCATTTTCAGTCTCTTAATTTTCAGTCTGTGTGTGTCTTCATAGGTGAAGAGGGCTTCTTGCAGACAACATATAGTTGGCTCTTGTTTTTTATCCACTCTGCTTTTTTATTGGAGAGTTTACTCCATTCACATTCAGTGTTATTATTGATAGGTAAAGACTTGCTACCATGTTGTTATTTGATTTCCTTTGTTAAAAGAGATTTTCTTTGGAAGTGTGTTTTAAATTCTTGCTAGTTATTTTTTATGTATCTGTTGTAGGATTTTTGATTTGAGGCTTGCAAAAAACATTTTATAACCAATTATTTTAAACATATGACAGTTCTACTTACAAATAAATAAACAAGCAGGGGAAATTTAACTGAAATTCCACTCTTTAATTCTATTCCCCCACTTTTTAACTTTTTGGTGTTTCTATCTGTATCTTTTTATGCTGTGTCTCAAAAAGTTGTGTTTTTGATAGAGTTGTCTTTTAGTCTCCCTACTCAAGATATAAATGGTTTATGCCCCATAGTTCAGCAATAGTGGTTTTTCTGTATTTGTGTACTTCCTATTACCAGGGAGTTGGACACTTTCAGAAGATTTCTTACTGTTCACTAATGTCCTTTACTTTCAGACTGAAAGATTCCTTTTAGCATTTGTTATAGGACAGGTCTGGTGTTGATGAAATCCCTCTGCTTTGTCTGGGAAAGTCTTTATTTCTCTTTCATGTTTGAAAGCTATTTTTGTAGGAGATTATATTCTAGGGTTAATGTTTTTTTTTCTTCGTCACTTTGAATATGTGATGCCATTCTCTTCTAGCCTGTAAGGTTGAGAAGTCTGCTGCAGTTGCCAGATGTACTGGAGCTCTTTGACATGGGTTTTTTTGTGTTTTTATTATTGTTGTTTGTTTGTTTGTTTTTCGTTTGCATGATTCCCTTAGGATCTTTCCTTTATCTGTGACCTTTGGGAACTTGATTATTAAATACCTTGAAGCAGCCTTATTTGGGCTAAATCTGCTTGGTGTTCTACAACCTCTTATACCTGAATATTTACACCCTATTTTTAGGTTTGGAAAGTCCTCTGCTATTATTTCTTTGAATATACTTTCTACCCCAGTCTCTCTCTCTCTTTACCCCCTCTTTAAGGCTGATAACTATTAGATTTGGGCTTTTGAGGCTATATTCTAGATATGACGCATGTGCTTTATTCTTTTCTATCCTTTTTTCTTTTTGCTCTTCTGAGTATATTTTCAAATTGTCTGTCTTTAAGCTCACTAATTTTTTCTTCTGCTTGGTCATTTCTGCTGTTGAGAGACTCTGGTGCATTTCTCAGCTTGTCAATTGAATTCTTAAGCTCCAGAATTTCTGCTTGATTTTTTAAAAATTACTTCAATCTTTGTGCTACATTTCTCTGATAGGTTTCCTTTTCTGTGTTATCTTAAAGTTCAATGAGCCTCTTCAGGACAGTTATTTTGAATTGTTTGCCTGGAAGGTCACACATCTCCATCACTCCAAGATTGGTCACTGGTATCTTATTCAGTTCATTTGGCAAGGTCATGTCTTCCTGGATGTTCCTGGTACTTGTGGATGTATCTCAATGTCTGAGCATTGAAGAATTAGGTATATATATTAATATTCACAGTCGGGCTTGTTTGAATTGGTTCTTCTTGAGAGAGCTCTCCAGCTATTCAAAGGAAATTGAGTATTGTGATCTAAGTCGTTGGTCACTGCAGCCACATTAGCACTATGGCTGCTCAAACCCAGTAATGTTGTGACCCTTGCAGACCTCTGGTGGTGCCACCTTGGTGGACTTGGGTAAGATATGGAAGAGTTTCCTGGATTACAAGGAAAAGTCTCTCACTTTCTTCCCTCCCTCCCTGTGCAGGGCTGCTAGAGTTGGCAGTGGAGACGTAGCCAATCCCTTGTGGCCACAAGTGCCAGGTCACCCTTAAACCCAGCCCAGTCTCCCACAGTGCCACCGATGATTGTTGCCTAGATACCTCTGATGTTAATTTAAAGTTCAAGGGCTCTTTAGTCAGGAGGTGATAAATAATGCTAGGACTAGCTCCCTCCATTCAGAGAAGCATGTTTCTTTCTGGCCCAGGGTGGGCTCAGAAAGGCCATCTTAGGAGCTAAGGCCAGGACTCAGGGGCTTTAGGTGTCTGCTTGGTATTTTATTTTACTGTGGCTAAACTGGTCCCAAGTTGTAAAACAAAGTTTCCTTTCCTTTCCCCAATTGGAAGAAGACTCTCCCTGAGCCATGCTGCTTGTAGTTGGGAGAGTGGTGACAAAGGCACTGGCTTGGCTGCCACTGCTGATGTCTCACTGGGTCACACGCACCTTAAGTCCACTGGCTCCAAGCCAGCACAGCCACAGGAATTGCCCAAGGAGTGCAATATTTGTGATCTGACTGCCTTGTGAATTTAGTCCAGGCCCCAGGCTGGTTTTTGTTAGCTGGTAATGGAGCTAGTGCAAACTCAGGCTTCAGGGAGGAGAATTTCCCTCGGTCCGAGCTGATCTAAGTGCTCCCTTGGTGGGCACTGACAGAATTCTGCCCTGTGCTACGTTCCCCCATGCCAGGGAGGCACAAAGTGAGTTTCAAGGTAAAGCCCCACAATCACTTCACTTTCCCTCTGTGGGACACATAGATTCTTTCTCTGCTTGGGGTCCTGGGGGCATTGCCAGGGGTGGAGCAGGGGTGTCTCCTGGCAATGCAAGACTGTCTTCTCTGCCATCTTCAGTGCTCCTTTCCCTGATATTACATGAAAATAAGGTAGTGTTATTGCTCACTAGCTTTTGTGTTCCTCTGAAGGTGCTGTATGGACACTTGTTGAATTTGGTGTCCACAAGGAGGGATAATCTCTGAGTGTTTCTATGCATCCATCTTGCTCCACTCCCTCCTCAAATTTCATTTCATTTTTTTTATTAAGTCATATATACATAGATCATGAATACATTTATGCCTTTGTAGGATTCAATGTGTTGATTATTTGTACAAATGGGAGTGTTTACATCCTACTAATTAACATAGCTTTCACCTCATTTACTTAATCACAGTGTTAAGACATTTGTGTTCTATACGTGATAGATTTGACTTGCACCCTTGCAACATGCTCCACAGGTGTGGTCCCACCATTAACCCTCCATCCATCAAACCACCCCCATCCCTTACCATTCTCCTCCCCTTCCTGCCTTCATCCTGGGCTGTAGTTATGATTCATCTTTCATATGAAAGTGTGGGTGATTATAAATTGGTTTCATAGTAGTACTGAGTATGCTGGATACTTTTTTTCCATTCCTGAGATACTTTACTAAGAAGAGTATGTTCCAGCTCCATCCATGTAAACATAAAAAGGTAAAGTCTCCATCTTTTTTAATGCTGCATAGCATTCCATGGTATACATATACTATAATTTATTAATCCAATATAATTTATGGGTTGATGGACACTTGGGCTTCTTCCATGACTTGGTAGTTATAAATTGACCTGCTGTTCGATCCTGCAATTCCTCTACTAGGTGTATATCCAAAAGACCAAAAATCACTTGGCAACAAAGATATTTGTACCAGATTATTCATTGCAGCTCAATTCAAATTTCATTTCTTTTCTTTAATATTACCCTTTTGTCCACTTGATTTGGGGTTTAATTTGCTTTATAAAAATTCTTCAGGTGAAACTTAGATCATTGATTTGAAATTTTTATTATTTTCTAATATAAATTATTCTCTAAGCAGGTTTTAGTTTCATCCTACAAATTTTGATCTGTTGTGTTTTTATTTTCACTACATTAAAAATATTTTTAATTTCCCTTATTACTTCCTCTTTGATCCATTGGCCATTTACAAGTGTTGTTATTTAATTGTAAGTGTTTAAGGGTATTTTAAAGAAGTCTTTGTGTTGTTAATTTCAAGTTTAATTCATTTATAGTCAAAGAACATACTTAGCATTATCTTAATTTTTAAAAATATGTTAGGTTTTGTTTAATGGCCCAGAACATTGATGATTATGAATATTTAGAGAATTCATATAAGCAAAAGCAACTTTTTTTTTTTTTTGCAGTTTTTTTTCTTTTGGCTGGGGCTGGGTTTGAACCTGCCACCTCCCGCATAAGGGGTCAGTGCCTTACTCCTTTGAGCCACCCCCAAAGCAACATTTTTTTCTAAGCAACATTTTTAAAAGTCTACTATCAGAATAAGTTAACAACTCAACACATATTTTTTAATTCTTTTCACTACACCCTTATATACACTTGCACACACATACAGAGGGCACCAAAACAATGCATACACATTTTAAGAAAGGAAAAAACTGTATTAATCAGGCATGGTGGCTCACTCTGGGAGGCAAGTGGATTGCTTGAGCTTATGGTTCTAGACCAGCCTCAGCAAAAGTGAAACCCAATTTCTACTAAAAAAATAGAAAAACTGAGGCAAGAGGATCATGAGCCTGAATTGAAGGTTGCTGTGATCTATGACACCATGGCACTCTACCCAGGGCAACAGCTTGAGACTCTGTCTCAAAAAAAAAAGTTTTGGGGGCAGCTGGCCCCATATACCAGAGGTGATGGGTTCAAACCCTGCCCTGGCCAAAAACTGCAAAAAAAAAGAAAGGAAAAAACTGTATTAAATTTGTGATACTAGAGTCACGTTTGACTTCTGCAATTATAAGAGGTGGTCAACATGACTTGTATTCATCTTTTGTTATGGGTATATATTGAGTATTTCAATTTTAATACAGTTTTTCCTTCCTTAAAATGTGCATATATTTTTGACATCCTCTGTGTATACCTGAGTATGTATGTGTGTGCACATGTGACACACAGTCACAAATGGAGAACCATGCTGTACAGACACTTTGTAATCTAGTGTCTGGGAGGGAGGATAAACTCCTGGTTAAGACATGAGGTGTGGCTCTTTCCCCCTCTTTCCCCTCCCTCTACTCTTCTCTCTCTTCTCTTCCCCACTCTCTCCTTATCTCTCTCTCCTCTTTTCTCTTCTTTTTTCTCTCCTCCTTAGTGCTGCTCTGCAGCCTCCCTCCCCCACCAATAAAGACCTTTCATACAAAAAAAAAAAAAAAGAAAAGAAAAGACAAGAGGTGTGAAATAGTACTGCTTGTGTCCAAATCTGGGTTTCACCACTTACTGGCTGTGTGACCTCAGGTGTCACCACTTACTAGTCATGTGACCTCAGGCCCCTCAATGCTTTCTGCTTCAGTTCCTCATGTGTAAAGTGGGGATTATAATAATGGCTCGTATCTCACAGTGATCATGGTGAGCATTGTCTGAATTAACATAAACAAACTACTTTGAGCAGCACCTGGCATCTTGTTAGTATCATGTAAGTGCTTACAATTTTCCATGTTACTTTCCCCTGTTGACTGCAGAGAAATGATTCATGATGCTTTACTTAGCATGTACCCTAGTAATGGGCATTTAGATTACTTTCAGTGCTCTCTATGACAAACCCACTGTGATCAGGTCCTTGTTAGGGCACGCTCACAATTATATTCTCCCATATGATGAATTCATAAAAGTACGATTGCTAGTTTTTTAAATGAGCGTATTTTTAAAAGTTCTTACTGTTTGTTTGTTGTTGGTTTTTTATTATTATTTTGCCCAAGTCCCAGAGAAAGTTTTGGTTTTCTGTTTTAATTCATTTACCAATTCAAAGCAATATAATAAAGTATGAGAACACATTGTTTTAGAAAGCATTTTCCAAAGTTTTCCAAGATATATTCCTGATGAGGGGAAAGAATTGAAGAAGTTCTATTCCCTTATAGTAAACAAGCCACCTACCAGCTTCTTTAACAAGCTGACCTACTCTAATGATGCACAGATCCAGGGAACCTGAAAATGAGATCCAAAAAATTTTATTCATTTAAAAAACACTCTTTTTTTTTTTTCTGGAGACAGAGTCCCACTGTGTCACCCTCAGTAGAGTGCTGTGGGGTCAGCTCACAGCAACCTCAAACTCCTGGGCTTAAGCAATTCTCTTGCCTCAGCCTCCCAAGTAGCTGGAACTACAGGTGCCGACCACACAATGCCTGGCTATATTTTGGGGAGGGGGGTTGTAGCTGTCATTTGTTTGGCAGGCCCAGGTCAAGCTCAAACCCGCCAGCTCCAGTGTATGTGGCTGGTGCTCTAGCTGCTGAGCTACAGGCGCTGAACCTAAAAAACACTGTTTAATAGGAATCTCAAATGCTTCTAAAATATTATCAAAAGCCCAAGGTTAACTTTTCTTTGAGTCCAGAGTCTAACAAGATTTTTGTGTAATATTCAAAGTCTCATTGCCCAGAATAACAAAGTTATCACAATAATCTCCTCCTTATCCATGGGGGACACATTCCAAGACCCCCAGTAGCTGCCTGAATCTGTGGGTAGTACAGAACCCCATGTCCACTGTGTTTCCTCCTACGCAGTTGTGTGTCACTTAATGATGGGATATGTCCTGAGAAACATGTCATCAGCTGACTTTGCATGAGCATCACAGGGTGCCCTGGGCACACCCAAGGTCTAGCCTGCTGCTCAGCTGGCTGCAGGGCACAGCCCACGGCCAGGCCTAGATCACAGCCCCGCGCAGCAGTCACTGTGCTCAGTGCCCTCAGCAGCTGCACCATAATATGAGTGTTTGTGTATCTAAACATAGAAAAGGTACAGTAAAAATACAGTTTAAAAGGTTTGGGCAGCACCTGTGGCTCAGCGAGTAGGGCGCCAGCCCCATATACAAAGGGTGGCAGGTTCGAAGCTGGCCCTGGCCAAACTGCAACAAAAATAGCCGGGCGTTGTGGCAGGTGCCTGTAGTCCCAGCTACTCAGGAGGCTGAGGCGAGAGGATCGCCTGAGCCCAAGAGTTTGAGGTTGCTGTGAGCTGTGACTCCACGGCACTCTACCAAGGGTAATAGTGAGACTCTCAAAAAAAAAAAAAAAATATATATATATATATGGTGCCCCTGCACATGGCACTTACCATGAATGGAACCTGCAGGCCAGGAAGCTGCTCTGGGTGAGTCAGTGAGTGGTGAGTGAAGGGGAAGCCCAGGACGCTACTGTGCACCGCCATGGACTCTACACACTGCATACTTAGGCTGTGCTAAACTTGCAAAACATTTCTTTAATAGTAAATTAACCTTAGCATACTATAATGTTTTTACTTTATAAACTTTTCAGTTTTAATTTTTTTGACTGTAATGACAGCTGAAACAACACATTGTAAAGCTGCACAAAAATATTTTCTGTTTTTATGTCCTTACTCTACAAGTTTTTTCTGTTTTTAATTATTTTAACTTTTATTTATTTATTTATTTATTTGTTAAAAATTAAGACACAAACATACACATTAGCCTAGGCCTGCTCCGGATCAGGGTCATCAGTATCACTGTCTTTCCCTCCACATCTTGTCCCACTGAGGCCTTCAGGGGCAGAAACACACGTGAAACTTAAGAAATTAACAACAATAATAAAACAGGATATTTATAACAATACGCTATAACAAAAGTTATGTGAATGTGATCTTTCTCTCTCACTCGAATATCTTATTGTATCATAGTCATCTATTTCTGGACCTCAGTTAACTGGGGGTAACCAAAACCACACAGTGGAAAACTATGGATGGGGCAGCTACTGTGCATCTTCAGTATTCCAAGATCGTGAAATGGACAAAATTTGCAATAGGCGTGTGCAGGACACAGCCTTGAGAGACAAAGCCATGTTCTCAGGTGTGATCAGAGGGCGGTCTCTTTGGAAAACAAGGAGCTTTGTTGAAAATGACTGTCAAACCTGAAACTATTCTTTTCATTTTATGCGCTCCTCTTTTAAAATAGTATTCTGTTACCAGCTGTGACTGGATATGTCCGGACATATGACAGGTCTTCATGTGAAAATTCCATGTAACTCTCTGGCGCCTTCAATTTAGTTGAATAAAAGATTTCATTCTACAAATTGGCAATGGCAGTTTATCAAAACATTTTCTCTGTGACTTTGCCATAGAGCACATATTAACAGGAACCATGAAAAATATGTCAACTCCTCACCTAATCTAAACAGCTTAAGACCAACAGAGATTTCAAAGCTAATTTGTTCTAGGCCAGCAAATTACAGCACCAGCAAAACACTTTTCAAAGAGCTTTTCCATTATTAATCACTTTTTCTGCACAGCCTGCCCGGAGCCGCTCAGCCTCACCCCTGCAGTGGGTGAGTGCCTCGGGGCACCTGAGATCACTGCCATCTGCCGCGGACCGTAACACTGAGGCCACGCACAGGGGCCACAGCCATGAGGAAGATAACTTTCTGAGTCCTCACCCTGCATTTTCTGTGGGTTGTTAGGATACATTGTCTTTATTTTTAAAAACACACACATACACATGCTTTATTTGAAGCTACAGTTTAAACTGCTTTTTCACAAATAGATATGAAACAAACCACCAGCTGTTCAGTTGAGGCAGATGGCATGGCAGAGTAACAGGAAACTAGAGCTCCGGAGTGAAGCAGACCGATTCAAACCTTGGTTATGCCGCCTGCCAGCTGTACAGACCCCTCTGAGTGTGACTGCCATGAAAGGGAGCTAACAGATAGCCTTCTCACAGAGGTGATGAGATAACTGGCCATAGTACATGCTGGGATATCTGTTCCCTTCTTTCTTTCTCATCTCATAAGAAGAATACAGTACGTGGCAAATTTAATCAAATCAGTGTCCTTTGCCACTTTCCCTGAACAAATAACAGGTTACAAGTTTGCAGGGTGTGGCTCTCAAGCAGCATAGGGAAGGGCTAAGTTAGATTGGGATCCTTAAACTAGCTGCTCACAAGTGGCCAGGAGACAAATTTTCTCATCCTTGCTGTCATCTGCTCTGTCCAAAGGGCTAACGGTGGTGGCAGTTGCCTGCACTGGGACAGGAGAGCCATTATGGACAGTGTTCAGCTCCAACCAGGTCATTGGGTGAATCTGTGTACAGAAACACTTCTTTCCCTTGGACACTGAATTCAGCATAAGCAAGCTACCCTCATGCTCTTTTTACTTTTTAGTGTTAGGTTGAAAAACTACTCAGGAAAGTCTTTGCCATTTATTTTAAAGATGATCATTCTAAGGAGCTAAAAATACCAAGGGTATCTTTTCAAACCACCTTAAGCAGTTTCAATGCTCAACACTTTGCCAGTGTGAAAACAAGTGCCTTAAACGGCTCTTTCCTTTTTTCAAAAGGACAGGCTGTGTCCAGTTCTCTGGAAAAGAGACCACTGGCATGATGCAGGGAGCCACAGGACAACCCCGCCCAAAGACCTTCAGGGTTCCCTGCTGGAATTGCCCACTGCTGCCATTCCAGATCCAAAAACTAGAACCTTGACCCAGAAGTATTTCTGCTCCCCTTTCCTATAGTAGGGAACTATTTCTCTAGGCAGAGCTTGGATTCAGAGAATTCAAAAGAATTTTATCTTGGTGTGAAGAAATGTAGAGACCCAAAACTTAGTTGCATGGAGGTGAGTGTTGTGATTGTTCAGAGCTAGGAAGGGGCTGGTAGCAAGTTTGGCATCTTGACCACGTGTAAGTGACTGGGGTGATGGACACCACTGGACCTGCAGCTGGGAAGCCCGGGCTCCGTCCTGGTTCTGATAACACATGTGTGGCATCTAAACTTAGGTAGCTTTAGCTATTTACGTAGTAAGAATCAATGCCCAGACAGTGATTCTTGCATTGAAATAGAGTCTGACCAAGGCTGGACTGTCCTCTCAGAAAATACTCACAGTCACAAAGATTGGCATAAAATGCCAGCAGGTGCTCCAGCCCCTTCGAGGACTCCATGGTGACTGTTCTTAAGCACCCTGACAAGATACTAAATTATGATACACCTTCAAGGAGAGGTGTCCTCTGTCCCAGTGGCCCCTGTCACTGTAGTAGCAAGAAATAAAGAACATTGGATGGAGAAGGCCAACATGAGATCTCGGTCAGCAGCTAAGATCCACTCTCCCTGCACATAAACTCAGGCCTCTGTGCAAAAACAGAGCTCACTGCGTGGTCCTGAGTGCACTTCTACAGGAAGTAGCCCAAATGTCTCATTTATGGCTGACGCTGCTTGCAGGCTAGAGAGGGCACTCGCCTGTAATCCCGCCTTTCCTGGAGTCCGCAGGCAGAAGCTCGCTCTGCACACAGACTGCCCACCCGGGCTTCATGAGGCAGGAGGAAGTTGGAAGTGCTGCTCAGCTACTGTGTCCTTCCCAGTTAGAGCCAGCCACCAGTACCCCTGTGCTAGCAGTAGGATGTCACCACGGGTACCTCAGCCCACAGAGGATCAGGATGAAGAATTACATCTAGTTCCAATCAGGCAATATTATACCTAGTTCCTAACATTGTTCTGAGAATTAAATGAATTGATATATGTAAAATCCTTTGAATAGTGGGTGGCTCAAAGATAATGGTAATAAGTGTTAGCTAGCAGTGCCAAGAACTAATTTACAACAAAAACAATAAAACTGTGGGAATTCAGCCCAGCAGTAGGTTTAGAATCAAACCTACTACATATGGAATCAAAAATATACTCTTTTCACTAAATTACTGAACAAAAGGCTGAGGGCTAAACGATATCAGCATTTGTTCAGAGTGATAAGACACACCGGCTCTGACGCACATACGGCTGTCATTATGAAGTCTAGCACTGGTGACGATACCTGTGCTGGCTCTCTGGGTGACTGCACCCCACCCACGTTCTGCTCTTCTCTGCCTTGCTCGGCAGCACAGAAAGCTGACCACTGATGACCTTTAGCTTGTGACCCCCAGTCTCTGGCTTCCATAGGAGTCTGGATGGAGGAGGTACCAGTGAGAGCTGGACACAGCTGTCTTCCTCCATGGCCACCATTTGTGGTGAGTGGCCCCACTTCCAAGACTCCAGCGCTCTCAGGGTCTGGGAAGCACCATTCCTTCCTCCACCGCTTCAGGCCAAGGGGTTACAACATTTTCCCACTGTGATCACACTGGACATCTCACCATGGGGCCCTGAACATGGCCCACATGTCTGCGTATAGTTAGTCCACAATATTATCTTTAGTTGAAGCCCTTGACTGTCATCTGCTCCCTGCTGGGACACTGACACGCTGTCTTGTTTTCTTGTCCAGATGTTTCCCCAAAGTCAGTCTTTTCTTCCCAACTAGAGGTTAGTTGAGTTGGCTTTTAACTTCTCCACTTCACACACCAAGAACAATGTTCTCAGGGCACAGAATTAAGGCAGATGTGCCCAGTGCTCCATTCAGTCCTGCACGTCTCTCCAATGAAGGCCCCTTCACCTACAGAAATCATTCACAAAACTTGGTGTGCCTTTTGCAGTGAACCTTTAGGCTTCCGTGGCCAAGCTGTTCCAGAAAGACAGAACTAATCATTTCCAACTGCAATGTTAGCCTCAAGAGGGGGCTGTGAGTGCTGCCACAAGAATTGATGACTGATAATAACTCTGTATGTCATGACATTATGTTTATAGCTATCTATGTAAAAAAATATTTAGGGCAGAGTCCAGGTTTTGTTGAAAAATAACATCACTGTCCTAACTTCAATTGTAGTCTCTTAAAAGTATGATAAATGGGTGGATTACCAAGACAGCATCAGGAATTGTAAAGTGAAAAGCTGAAAATCTAATTCAAAAGCTGGGCATATTCATGAGAGTGTCATTTGTTCCATTAATACATTGAAGTCTACCATGTGGCAGGCCTGTGGCAAGCACGGAGGACACAGCAGTAGGTGGGACAGAATTGGTCCCTATCTCTGAGGATCTTGTGGTGTGACTAAGTCTGTGAATGTGAGAAGACATTCAGGTGCTACCTGAACATGAGACAGGGGCCAGATTCACCCTGGGTAATCCGGGAAGGCGTCTTTGAGGAAGCAAAGTTTAAGCTGAGCCCTGAAACACTGGCATTGGCTACATGAGTGGAGAAGGCAGAGCAGGTGAGAGAATGATGGAACAGCATGTGGGAAGGCCAAGAGAAAAGGAACGAAGACTGTGTGTGCAAGGAGCTGTGTCCTGCTGGACACTGTGTGTCCAGGTGGCTTTGCAGCAAGAGAACAGCAGAGGCTGGGGCAGGGGCCAGGTAAGGCAGGACTTTGTAACTAACTTAATTATGCGAAGCTAATTAAGCGGCTCTAAGAAGAAAAGTCACTACCAAGTTTTGAAAAGATCTCTCTGGCTGCAGTAGAAAGGATAGCATGATCAACAAGGACAAGAATGGATGTGGGAGACTGGTTTGGAGGCTGGTGCATTTAAGTCAGGCAAAAGATGACACCAGTTCAAGCCAAGAGAGTGGTAATGATGGAGAGAAGTAGTTGGATTCCAAAAATAATTGAGAAAAAGAATCAGCAGGATTTTGAAATGGGGGTGGGAAATGCAGAGAACAAAGAGTATGATGCAGTTTCAATAACTCCCCACTATTTGGGTTGTGTAGATGGATGACAAGGATGTCAATTCCTGAGATTGAACACAGGACAAAGCCAGAGCCGGAGGCCTGGGAATACTGTCCACTGGACTTAGATATAGAAAAAATGGTGAAGACCCACTGAGTTAAACTACAAGTCGAATCATATGAATTGCTGATATTGGAGTATTCTTTGATGTATAATAATGGAAATTTAATTTGGCCTAACCTCATAACAATTATACTGACACAGAGACTCTCATCCAGGGTTAGCATAATGATTAAAGAACGACTGTTTGATTATGGCACTCTGTGAGCCCTTCCTCAAGAGGAGGGAAGGAAGGTCTGTGGTCACAGTCAACAAGAAGGGGGTCAGAGCACACATCGAGATGTGAAAAGGTGCAGGCTCATCAAACTCAAGTGAAGAAGATCAAGCTGTCTAGAGCACTGCTATAAGATCAAATAAATCCAGTCTACCCAGAGCTATTTTAGAACTGTCGGAAAACACTTATCCAATTAACTTACAGCCTGCAGTGAAGTCAGATTTTAAAACCGGTGCACACTTATTTACCATAGTACCAGGAAAAGCAGGCAAGAAACTTGCTGTGTCTGCTTCTAATTTTAAACCTGAATCCAGGTTTCTCACTCTGTAAGTGACTTAGAGAAACAGGTGCCTAGTGCAGCATATGAAGGTTCCATCCCAGACCTTGGATCGCTGTCAGTCTCATTCCTACCGCGCCCTGAAAAGCCGCAATGCATATCAGTGCAGAGAGCTGCACAGGGACAGGAAGGTCTATTCCCCAGGGGCTAGCCTGCCTCACTGCATTTCTGAGAGGAGTATGCCACCACCTCAGGTTGTATCCTCTGCTACTGAACCCCAAGGTTCTGAGACTATTTATCTTGAAGCCAAATCACAGCTGTCACATGGGGTGGCATCAGTTGCCCACACCATGAGAGGTTGCTTTTGCTGCATACAGCTTTATCCTGAAGGTCATTCCAAATTAGTGAGTCACTTCACTCTGCTTCTATCTGGTGTCAGCACATCACTCATGATTACCAGGGAAGTACGCTGCTGGGGGAAGGGAAAGCTGCATATTTACAAGACTCAAACCTAATACATTAGCCACAGCTCAAGTTAATGTAGCCTGGAGTCTTTTGAGGTATTGATATTAACAACTTGGTTTCTCACACACAATATTTTCCATGTGAAGTCTCATTAGCAGGTGTACTTCAGTGTGCTGGTTTCCTTCACTGCCTCCAGCCATACGGGTATATTTAATTACCTTTTCTGCTTACTTTTATTTTTGAAATGTTTTAACAAATAGATGGGCTTTTTTTGTAAAGTAGAAAAGGAGTATTTTTGAATTTACATAACATTTGTTAGTTTCTCTCAAGAAAACAATGTATATTTATATTTCATAATTTTAAAAGAGCTTTTAAATGCCTGCCAAAAGTAAAAGAAGTTATTTATAATCCACTTGATGGATTATTAAAAAAAAAAAATCTTACAGACCTATGTGAAGTTAGTGGTTGCAGCCGGTTAGGGCAGCAGCCCCGGCTTTGAGGGCCTTCAATAACCTGTTGCTCTGGTGTGACGTTATATTTCATACCACCTCCCCCTTCTCAGAAACGGCCCATAAACCTTCACATAAGCAATCTAAGGCAGGCACTTAAAAAGTCTGCTGAATTCCTTCTTTTCCTTCATCCAACTGTCTCCTCAGATGCAATCAAGTCCCCAAATTTTGTTCATTCTCCTCCTTAAATATCTTTCTTGTCTCTCCCCTCTGCTCCTTGGTCACAGCTGCTGCCTTGATTTAATCCTTATCATCCATCACCTGAATAGCCATGCTGTGATCTTCCACGTCCAGCACAGTCCAACACAGCACAGCCGTTCTGAACATAGTTCTGGCCAATCCCTTTCCACTAAACCGTCCTTTGGCTCCCCTTTCCCTGTAGAATGAAGCCCAGTGCCCTTGGTGATGGCAGGTAATTGGGGCTTCTTCTTTCTTCAGCTTTATTCCCCACCACCCTATACACACACATCCTTGTCTGTGCACCAGCCATGGCCAAGTACTTGTAGGTTCCTGAATATGCACTATACTGGTTCACCCCTTTACACCACCCTAAAGTTATTCTCTCTACAGAGGAATTTCCTCTGCCATCACCAAACTGGGTAAATACTGTGTTTCTCCTTTTGCACATATCACACTGTATGGTGATTCTGTCTCCATGGACTCCTGTTGAGCACAAGAAGGGCAGGAGGTTTGCTTACCCACCATACCCTGCCAGTCCTGGCCTGGAGTCCGACCTATGGTGTGTGCTCAGTGAATGAGTGGGAGAGGGGTTTGATGGAATGTGCTCAATTTTTAAAAAATTAAATTAAGGATCACTGTTTTGCTATAAAAAATAAGAAATTCCTTCAGTTGCATAAAGAAGTTGTAAAATGTGGCCCAACCTACACTGACCTGCTATTGTTATAGGCCCACCTCCCTGCTTCTCTCTGCTCAAAAGTCACACAAAATCTCTGATTCCCAACCACAAAATATTTCTATGAATAATGGCTAGAGAAAAATGTATCACCCAAAGAATAAAAAACTTCACCTAGTACACTGAGCAGAGAAAAAGATAGCAGCGGTTTCTTTGTATTTATTGACAGAAACATAGCATTTGAAAGGAGAAATGCCTCATCAGAATCAAGGAATAAATGGCAATCTTTATGCTAAAACAGTTCTTGGAAATTATTATTTTTTGTCCAATTCCAAAAGAAAGGGTTCTTCCAAAATTGTTTAATTCATACAAGGTCTGACAATTAAGCTTATAAACTTCCCACTGTGTGCTTACATTGACAGCACTGTAGAAAAAGCTCAGAAGGGTTTCCTAACCTTGTGTATCAGCTGTGTTCATGTCAGTGTGTGGTGGTGTCTTGCTGAGTGGTGTTCCTTATTGTTGTTGTATGTTTTTATGTGCCATACAATGACAACTCTTATTGTTATTCTGGAAAAAGAGTTCCAAAATTTCTTTGAAGGGTAGAGTAGGTGCTGACATTGGTGCATAGCTTCCCAAGGGGAGTACCTCAAAAGTAACCATAGTGATATTCAGCAGTAAGGTATGTAGTACTTTTTCTAGGATGAATTTAATTCTTAGACCTCATATAGGAATAATTCTACATTAATGTGCAATGCAGATTTATATTAAGTATAATCTTTTTTGCACTTTGGGTTCTTCTTCACCCTTCTCCTCACACTCATAACCTGCTTCTTCAAAGTCACATATATTCTCTCATTCAAAACAACTAAGTCTGCATTCTTCCACTTCTTCATTTCTATTTGTTCATATAAATCATATACATTTATCTAGAATGTATGTCTGCTTTTATTATTTTTCTTTTACAAAAATTACTATAAAATGAATACCTGTGTAACCACTCATATTGTATATACATTTTACTTAACAATAAATATCTTGTGGATATCACTTCCAGTCAACTGTTTAGTTCTAAATTATTCTTTCTCACACACACACCCTTTGTTTAAAAGATATTCTTTTTAATAAACATCTCATATTGTGAATGTGGCATAACTTATACCACAGTTCTCTAATTGACTATCATTGTTTATATTTCAATTAATTTCTTTATTCGTTTTCCACTATTAATGACTAAAATAGACTTCTGTATATACATGTCTTTACATATTAAAGGCTTGATTTACATAGGATGGCTATCTAGGAATGGTATTAAATGAAAACATATACATTAAGTTTTTAAAATGTTAATAATATTTTCAGATTGCTCTCACAGAGTGGAAATACACATTTCCCCCAGTAGTTCTGAGAGAGCCTTTTTTTACTATATCTTTGCCTGCATGAAAAAATATGCAATAACATTCACTGTTACTTTCATGTGTATTTCACTAACTACAAAATGTGATCATCTTTTCATATTTGTGAGATACTTAGCTTTGCCATAGGTTAATATGCATATTTTTGCCCATTTTTTCTATTTTGTATCTTTTACTTTCCCACTTTTGTTTCAGCTACCAATGTTTTATCTTAATCCTCATTGTAAATATTTTCTACAAATTCATTGTTCATTTTTACTTAAAATATATTGGGTTTTATTCCTTTTTCGGACACCCCATCATCTATAGACTGACGTTAAGTCTCCTGGATTTTCCTGTAAGATTTGAATTATTGTATTATTAATTTTCCCCACTTAATTCTTTACTTCACCTTAATTTTTAATTTGTATTATATTGGATAAATAAGTATCTAACATTTTCCCCCATAATGTATGGCTACTTGTCTCAGAACCATTTGTTAAAATCATATCTTTCCTGAAGAATTAAATGACTATTTTTTGCATACATTATATTTTTCATGTGTACTTGGATCTATATCTGGAATATTTATTCTGTTTGACCAACCTAATTATTATAGATTCAGACTCTATTCGGATGTCTGGTAAGACCAACATTTCTTCACTATGTTCTTTTTGGAACTTTTCTCAGCTATTCCCAAACTGTTACTCTTCTACAGAATTCAAGATCATTTTAACTACCCCATCTACCTGCCTACATCCTACAAAACAGTTTGGATTCAATTAGAGTTGCAGAAAACCTATGTATAAATATTGATATAATTTATTCTTATTAGATTTTATCTTTATATCCTAGAATGTTATTTATTACCATTTGTTTATATCTTGTTTTATGTACTTTAATATGATTTTATAATTTTATTCATATAATCTTGTGCCTACATTATTATATTTATTTTTTCTTTTTTATAGGTTTTATTGCTTTGGGAAATGGGATACTTTTCCCGTTTCTATTTCTGGTTGCTTATTACTAAACAGAAAGACAACTGGTTTGAGAATGTTTCTTATTTGATTTTTTTGTATAGTTTTTAGATTTTTTTTTTTTTTTTGCAGTTTTTGTTTGGGGCTGGGTTTGAACCCACCACCTCCAGCATATGGGGCCAGAACCCTACTCCTTTGAGCCACAGGTGCTGCCCTAGTTTTTGTATTTTTTAGGTATAAAGCCAAAACATGGAAAAAATGTATTTTCCTTAAACCCTTTTCCCCAAGATTTATAGCAGATGTCATATTCTTATCTTATTGGGATATACATTCCCTTAAAAAAAAAAAAAACCTAGTTTTTAAGGTTTTGGTGTTAATGTTAAACTGTCTTCAAAAAAGTAAATTAGGGAGCATTCCAGCTATTTTTATGACTTGGTAGATTTTAAATAAACTTGGGATTTTCTGTTTTAAAGAGTTTGCTAAAATTCAGCTTTGAGCCTCTCTGACCTTGCTACCTTTTTCAATGGTGTATATTTATTCTTCTCTGTCAGGTAACTGATAATTTTAGGTTTCATATTTATTCTCAGGCAAATTTGGACAATTTACATTCAGCCAATAAACAATTGATTTTCTGTAGATTTTTGATTTTGTTGCTATAAACTTAATGTCTCCTGTAAAATCTCTGTTTTTTAGGTTTTAAAATTTTCTTTGTGACCAAGAACAAAACTGATTTTTTTCTACTGACATGTAGGAAAATGTAAATCTCTGCTGAAGTGATACTCAGTTCCTCTATGTTTTTGCATAACATTTTTGGCTACTATAAACATCTTATTATAAAAGAAATACTTTAAAGCCTTTACAATCATATTTTACCATATTTTCCTTGATTTGCTAATATTTTAATTTAATGTATTTAGTTTCTGCATTGCATGGTAAGGCCAGGTTTATGACATGTACTTTCTTCATGAATTCCATAAATTATGCCTTTTGTCATTAAATAATGTTACCTTTTATATGATTTAATGCATTAGGATTTTGAGGAGGTACTCGATAAATAACACTTCTCTTCCCTACCTACGTAGAAGAAGCCAAGAAATAAAAGCTAATACATGGTATATATAGGACTGGCTTGATAATTCACAGGTCTCAGTAGAAAATGAAAATGAGAGCTCCCTTATTTAATAGCCATTGAGAATTTCAAGACTATGCAGCAGAGCAGTAAACCAAGTCCAGGGACTTTTTAAGAATGGAACCCTGTGCAATTTCTTAGTTCATAAGTCCATGAAATGGGCTATAGGTACAGAGGTCTGAATATCAATTTTGTTATCAATGAAACTGATATAACACAGAGTTGAACTGGATTGCTTACTATAGCTCAGACTTACCCTGCTGATGACTGACCAATACCACATTTTACTAATCAGCACTCCAAATCTAAGTGTAGTATTTAAAAAGTTAATAACTTGCAAATTTATAATATATAACTCTATGTTAAATGGTGGCATATCATAGGTAATTATGTGCAATGAAAGAAAATTCTGAGTAATGTCATCAAGTCTCCTCTTACCTATTTTTGCATATTCTACTTTCTCTTAACTTTTGCAAAAGGGTTTGCTGCTGAGTCACAGATGTGGATGCTCTGGGACATTACATATCTTGCTTTTTTTCTCTACACACTAGGAATAGCACAGGCATTGGCCAGGGGCACTATCCCACATCACACTGGAACGGACTTTAATCCTGGCCTAAAAAGGCCACCCCTGATGATGAGAAGAAGCTATCCTTCATGCCAATTTCTCTCTTGGCTTTTCTTCTGAGAAGGCACAATTAGTGTCAACAATGAAGGGATGTGTTTATTTTTTCATGATGTGAACATCCAACTTTGGGACCAGCTCTGAGTTCAGCACTGAAAAGACCACCCAATGGTTTCATTGTTTTGTAGTCTTTGTTGTCCTAGAGGCATATGAGCTGAAAATGTTAGAGTCGTGGCACGTTGGAAATGTAACATGTTACAAAGAGGATAAAATACAGTTGTGAGATACACCAATTATGCATGATGAAATCCAGTTCTTCATGTTGAACAAATCACTATGCATAGATTTAGGTATAGCCTTGATTGGCAGACTCCAATCAGCTATTCTAATAAGTTAAGAGTTGTGTGCTCCAGGTCAAGAAAGAAAATAAAAAGTATTAAGAGCTCTGTTGAAATTTTTTAGCCAGTGGATAGAAGGCAGTTACAATCCTGTGCTGCATAGCAAAATTTCAGTCAGTGATGTTGGTCCCATAAGATTGTGAAGGAGCTGTAAAATTGCTATTGCCTGGTGATGTCTTAGCTGTCATAATGTTGTAGAACAACACACAAACTTTTCTATAGTTAGGTTTTAGATACACATGTACCTACCATTGTTATAGAATTACCTATTGTATTCATACTGTAGCATGCTGTACAGGTTTGTATCCTAGGAGTGATAGGTTATACCATATGGCCTGGCTGTGCAGTAGGCTACACCATCTAGGTTTGTGTAAGTACACTCTACAGTTTGCAAAACAAAATCATGTAGCAATGCATTTCTGGGAATGTATCCCAGTCATTAAGGGCCAATGAAATGAAAGCTTCATTTAAGTATGAAATCACTATATGAGAGCTACAGGATTTAATATTATTTGAAAATTAAGAATAAAATAATTCAAATTTGAGGGACTAGGTAATATAACCAACCTTTCCTTTATGTTTGAAATCACTGATATGGCAACTAAAAGGGTTTACCATGTCCCATCAGTCTTAAACAAGATCTGGTGGCAACCTGACTGATATTGCTGGTACGTGTATAAAACAAATAAAAACAAATCAGCATGCTAAGAATATTTTCATAGGAAAATAATGCTCAAAATTATTTGGGATACATAATTGATGCCTTAGTGAGTATGCATATTGTAAATTTTGGAAAATTCAATATTAAATATAGAGTAAAGATAATTAAACCTGTATTACTCATGTTTTTAATTAAGGAAGCAACATTTTAAGTATCTTAAATATTGTGTTTAAGAGACTATTCTACTATTGCCGTAATGACCTTATAATTCAATATGAAGAACAACTTTGTTCTTTGTTGATAAGTTGTATCCTATGCTTCTTTTTTATTTCATGGATTTCTATTCTTAATTATTTCCTTCTTTCTACTTTTCTACTCAATTTCATGTTCATTTTCTACCTTGTTGAAATGGAAGATTGTCCATGTTCAGCTTTTCTACCATTGGTATTTAAGGCTATAAATTTCTATCTAAACATAGCTTTATGTAAGTATCATAAGTTTGATAAATAGTATTTTATTTCTTTAATTCACAGTATTTTTACTTTTAAAAATTTCAAAATATTAAGAGATGACAAATGTTTTTGTTACATAAATACCTTATATAATGCTTAAGTCAGGTATTTTAGTGTGTCTATCACCAGAATAGTGTTCATCATACCCATTAGGTATGTTTTTACCCCTCTCTTCATCTTCCTTCTCTCTTGATTTCCAGTGACCTTTACATCTCTTAGTGTCCATGTGTGCCCTTTGATCAGCTCCCAAATATTAGAAAGTGCATGTGGTGTTTGCATTTCCATTCCTGACATACTGCAGTTAGGGTAATGGTCTAAAGTTCCATCCAAGTTGCAGCAAATGATATTATTTCCTCACTTTTTATGGCAAGTAGAACATCACTGTTCATTGAATAGAGCTTACTTTACCCAGTTTATATTGTTCTCTGCTTTGTTAACAGATCAGTTGATTGTAGGTAGATAGTTTTATTTTTAGGTTCTCTATTCTGTTCCACTGGTCTGTGCCTCTACTTTCATACCAATGCTATGCCGCTTTGGTTACTATAGCCTTGTAGCATAATTTGAAGCAGGTAAAATGTGATGCCTCCAGGTTTGGGGGGAGTTTTTTGGTTAATGTTGCATTGGTTATTTGGGCACATTTTTCTTCCAAATGAAGTACAGTATTACTTTTTCTAGATCTATGAAATAAGACATGGTATTTTTCCAGAGATTATATTAAATCTGCACATCACTTTGGGTGGTATGGACATTTTAACAATGTTGATTCTATCAATCCATGAGTATGGGATGTTTTCCATTTGTTCGTGTCACCTGTAATTTCTTTTGTCAGTGTTTCATAGCTCCCCTATAGAGACCTTTCACTTCCTTGGTTAGGTATATTCCTAAGTATTTTATTTTATTTTTAGCTATTGTGAATGATATTGAGTTTTTTATTTGACTTTCAGCTTAACTGCTATTGGTAGGTAGAAATGCTACTGATTTCCGTACATTGATTTTGTAACTGGAGACTTTGCTAAATTTATTTGTCAATTTTAGGAGTCTTTAGGTGGAGTCTTTGGGATTTCCTACAAACAAGATCATACTGTCAAGAAAAAGTAATAGTTTGACCTCCTCTTTCCTGAATCAGAAACTCTTTAATTCTTTCTCTTGCTTGATTGTCCTGGTTAGGACTTCTAGCACTATGTTGAATAGAAGTGGTGGCAGTGGGCACCCTTGTCTTATTCCAGTTCTTAGAAGAAATACTTTTAGCTTTTCCCCATTAAATATGATTGTGGCCGTGGGTTTGTCATAAATGGCTTTTATATTTTTGAGGTAAGTTCCTTCTATGCCTTGTTGTACTGTTGAATTTGGTTTGCTAGTATTTTGCTGAGGATTTTGCCATCTATAATCATAGGGATATTGGTCTGAAATTTTCTTTTTATTGTTGTTGTTGTGCCCTTTCTTGGCTTTGGTATCAAGATGATACCAGCTTCATAGAATGACTTGGGGATGATTCCCTCCTTCTCAATGTTATGGAATAGTTTCTATAGGATAAGTCTGGTAGAATTCTGCTGTGAGTACTTCTGGTCTGGGGCTTTTGTTGTTGTTGTTGTTGTGAAATTTCATATTATTGCTTCAATCTCTCTTGCTTATTTGTCATGTAAGGATTTCTATTTTTTCCTGATTATGTCTTGGAAGGTTGTGTGTTTCCAGGAATTTATCCATTTCCTCTATGTTATCTAGTTTATGTATTTAGAGATTTTCATAGGATTCGTGAATGTATTGTGCTATTCTGAATATTTCCTGTAGAGCAGTTCTAGTACTGACAAATTCTGTAAGCATTTACTTGTCTGAAAAAGTTTTTATTTCTCCATCATTTATGAAACTTAGTTTTTCAGGATACAAAAAGACTGGCAGTTCTTCCATCAAAAAGGCTAAAAATGGAGCCCCAATTCCTTCTAGCTTATACCATCTCTCTGTGAGAAATTTGTTGTTAGCCTGATCGATTTTTCTTTGTAGGTTTGTTGTTACTTTTGTCTGGCTGCTTATAGAATTTTCTTCTTCATTTTTACTTTGGCTAAGTTCATGACTGTGTGTCTGGGAGATATCTTATTTGCTATGAATCTTCATGGGGTTCAACAACCACATTTTATTTGGCTATCTGAATCTCTAGTGATACCAAGAAAGTTTTTTTCAATAATTCCCTCAAACAGATTTTCCATACTTTTTGATTTTTCTTCTCCCTCAAGGGTACCTATAATATGTATATTAGTTCACTACACATAGTCCCATATTTCTCTGTGATTGCTCATTTTTCTTCTCTTTCCTTCATCTTTGCATGACTGGTTTAATTTGAGAGCCTGTTCTTCAAGGTATGATTCTTTCTTCTGTTTGGTTTAGTTTAGATTGTTGTTGAAGCTTTTGCTGTATTTTGAAAATCCTTAAATGACTTTCATTTCTTTAAGTTATACAATATCCTTTCTTATGTTGTTTAACTATTATAGCAACTTTTTCACTGATGTTGTTGGTTGAGAAAATAATTTGTTTTCTCTTGGTTTCCCTGTACAAAAATGACTGATGTGAGCCAGAACTTTTTTATGGATTCTTAATACCTCCTACTCTCCTCTATTTTTTGTTCATAGTTATAGTATTTGTTTTCTAGGGCTTCTGTAAAAAAAAAAAAAAAAAAAAAACCCGAGTTGCTTAAACCTGCAGTCCCCAGTCCCCAAGTCATGAAACACTGGTCTGTGGCCTGTTAGAGTGACAGCCAGCAAGTGAAGCTTCATCTGTGTTTATAGCTGTTCCCCATCGTTTGTGTCACTTCCTGAGCTCTACCCCTGTCAGAGGCAGCAACATTAGATTATCATGGCAGTGTCAACCCTACTGCAAACTCTGCATGTGGGGGGATTTAGTTTGCATGCTCCTTATGAGCATTGAATGCCCCACGTGGAGCTTGGGTGGTGATGCTAGTGCTGGGGAGCAGCTGCAAATACAGATTATATTATCATTAACCGAGAGATTTGACAGCACAGAGACAATAATAAATCAATTACTTGCAGACTCATATCAAAACCACCCCCCCTTATGGTCCACAAAAAAACTATCTTCCATGAAACCGGTTCCTGTCATACAAAAGGTCAAGGACCACTGGATTAAAAACAGAAATGCATTGTCTCACAGTTCTAGGGGCTGGAAGTCTCAAGTCCACAGGGCAGGGCTGTTTCCCTCCGGAGGCTGTGAGGGAGAGTCTGGTCCACATCCCCCGCTTGGCTCCTGGGTTTTTCTGGCTATCTTGGCTGCCCGTTGGCTTATAGATGCATCACCCTAGTCTCATGTGGTGTTCTTCCTGTGTTAATATCTGTCCCTCCATATCCAAATTTCTCCTCTTTATAAGGACACTAGTCCTGTTGGATTAGGGCCCACTTGACTTCAACTAATGATATCTGCAGCAACTTTATTTCCAAATGTCACATTCTAAGGAATTGGGGGTTAAATATTGCTTCAGAATGTTTATTGCAGCCCAGTTCACAATAGCCAAGTCATGGAAGCAGCCTAAATGCCCATTTACCCATGATAAACAAATTGGTATATATACCAATGGGCAAGTGGTGTTTGCCCATTTGGGCAAGTGGAGGGAGGGTATTTGGCGGGATCTCACCTAATGTACATAATGCAAGGGTACATTTCAAAACAACTAAGAGTATATTATAAATGTTTTACCACAAAAATAAGTAAGTGAGGCAATGGTTATATTAATTAGTTTGATTTAAGCATTCTACGTTGTATATCAAATCATTATATTGGACCCCATAAAGGTATACAGTTAAGTAAAAAAAAAAAGAAAAAGAAATAAATATTTATTCTCTAAAATACCATTAAATTCATAAATGATATTTAAATGAATTAAATTGGTATTTATTATTTAATGTTATTCATATTATTTATTTCAATAATTAATTACTAAATTCATTTATTTATTTTTACTTATTTCTGCTGGTTATTGTTTATCTTTTTTAGCTGTGGGGTGCCACTGACAGGAATGTAAGCTGCTTGAGTCATGTGAGTGTTCCCCGATGTATCCTGAGCACCTAGCACGCCACCTGGCTTATCCGAGGCAATCGGTAAATATTTTTTTTTAATGAATGAATGATGAACCCATTCTTGTGGGTTCCTCCCCCACAACCCTTCTGATTTTTTTAAGAACTGAAAGATGCTTCCCAACCTCTCGTCTTGTGTCTTGAATCCCGCTAGGAGGGCTATGTGCTCCCCACCTTCTCCTGTAAGCAGCTGACCTCTTTCGATTTTACATTCAATGTGTCCAAATCCAAACTTTCCCCTTCTGGGCTAAAATTATCCTGTAGTGTATGGAGCTGTAGACAAAGACAACTAGATGGGATTTTTTTAAAAGTCACCTACAGAGAAGCAGTTTTGGAGAAAACCCTTCAAGGAACAAAAAATACCATCTTCACCCACTTCAAGTTGGTCTCTTCAGCGAATGTTGTATTAAGTAAAATGTCTTTTCTCGTGTAATAAGAGCATCTTTCCATGAAAATTTTTCTTCAGAGATACAATTTAAATGGGATTAAATATTTACATATAGAATTCAACTTTGTGGGTTTGTGTGCATCAAAAAACAAGTTTTAAATGGGCAAACCCTCTGTGCCCTGTGTCTGATGCATTTCTCTGTCTCTGGTAGAAAATGACCAAGTGTACGGCTGTCCGGGAGGCAGTACAGGGATTGGTCCATGTGAGGGTTCTCTCCCGCCACCTAGATGCTTCTGCAGCTGCTGCAGCCCTGAATCTCACATTTTACTCGCTCCCATTTTTCAGAGATAAACAGGTTCCCTGCAAACAATTTCTTTCTTACACTTTGTCTCTCTCTTGCAGTCTCCCATTTCTTCCTATTTTCAATATATTCAAAACCCCAAAGCTGGTGGGTAATACTTCTTTGGCGTGCTTGTATTAAAGTATCTGTGAAGGTGAGAGGGAGGCTGCCCTTTGCGTTCTGAGCTGCCACCTGCTACCTGCCACCACCCAGCCGTGGCCCCAAGGGGCCGGTGTCAAGGTCCTCCCCATCCCGCCTCCCTTCCCCAGCGTGGTCTCCAGTCCAAGGCCCACCACTGTCAGCTCTCCCTGGTCAGGACTTAGTATTTTTAAAAGCTTCCAAATACATTCTGCAAGGTCTTTTTGTTGTTGTTGTTTGACAGAGTCTCACTCTGTGGCTCCAGGCTAGAACCCTGGCTTCACAGCTCACAGCAACCTCAAACTCCTGGGCTCAAGCAATTCTCTTGCCTCAGGCTCCCGAGTAGCTGGGACTACAGGTGCCCACCATGACACCAGACTGGTTTTTCTATTTTTGGTAGAGTTGTGGAGGTCTCATTCTTGCTTAGGCTGCTCTGGAACTTCTGAGCTCTAGCGGTCCACCAGCCTTGGCCTCCCAGAGTGCTAGGATTACAGGCATGAGCCACTGCCAGCTTTGGAAACAACTTCCTCACTACGCTTCAACCCCTTACTACTTCAAGCTGCACATGACGTTTTTCCCTATAGAAGAAAATAGACTGAGTGCATTTATTGACCTTGGAGACGTATGGCTGAAGATAGAAAGTACTTTCCGTTTTCTTCGTAGTCACGAGCCTTTGTGACTAAGAGAAACATATAATTGCCAAGCTAGGAAACACCTGTATATAAAACAGATGGTTATTATAAAAATAAGCACCTGTAGACAGTATTTATTTTATTCAAAAAATAACGGTTTGGAGGATGAATCCAAGCTATAATAAAATTAATTATTGTTTCAAAAGCCATCCTAAAGGAGGGTTTCCAATGAAAGGAATTCATTGTCACCATCAGCTATGCACATGGCTGCTGGCACTGCAGCTGCTGTGGCTGTTTGACCTGTGTCATGTGATACGTGATGATTCCAAATAGTTTTACCCATCTGGTATTCCACAGAATGTTCTTCAAGCTGTTACAAGGTGGCTCACTAAGTAAATATTTCTCACATAACTTTTAAAAATTGCTAATTACTCTATCCCAGTGTTTTTCAAACTAAAATTTTATGACATACTTGAACCTATAGTTGAACTTCTGTGGCACACTTAAATCATGTTGATAGAAAAAAAGAATTAAAAAAAAGAATATACTTACTGTGCTTTGAACTTCTTTTGAAGTTAATTTAATTAATTATCTTCAAAATTTTTTGCAACACACCTAAGATCCTCTTATGACATACCATTTGAAAATCTATCCCCTTTTGGAGTTTTGCAATGAATGCTAGGGTATTAAAGGTTGTGAAAAGTTATATAATCAAGAGAAAAGTTTTTTTTTAAATTTATTCTATTGCCTCCTGCTATAGTTTGAGTGTATCCCCCCAAAATGTGGGTGTTGGAAACTTGATCACCAATACAACAATGTTGGAAGGTGGGCCTAAGAGGTGATTGGCTCTGCCCCCATGAATGAGTTAATATAATTATCTGGAGAACAGGGCAACCGTGATGACAGCGGATTGTTACAAAGTTCATCTGGCCCCTGGTGCCTCTCTCTGTCTTGTGTGTTCGCTTCCACCTTCTGCCTTCACTGTGTGATGAGACAGCACAAGGCCAGTGCCATGCTCTTGAACGTCCCAGCCTCCAGAACTATAAGAAATAAATCTCTGCTCTTTATACATCACTCAGTATGTAGTAATCTGTTACAGCAGCAAAAACCAGACTAACACATTTGCTAAATTTGGAAAATTTAGGAAATTTTGCCTGGAAATTCTGCTTCAGATAATACCATGAAAACTTTTAAAATTCCAACAAGATCAATAAAAACAGTAACTGATGATCATCTGTTGAGCATGTAAGGAGCAGAGCTTTCAGATAATTTAGAATAGTAGCATTTTATTATTAATTTGATAAGACATGGTTTCTGGGCTAATATAGGGTATCTAAGGACAAATGACAATCCAAGGGCAACTTAAGGCAGCCTACTAACTTCACATACTTCAGAAATATTCATTCCTTTAAAATTATCCATCTAATTAAAAGTATTGCTACCTATTGAAGTAATTTCTACAGGCTTTTTCTTATTAATATCATTCAATATCCAACTTACCTTTCCATGCAGATAGGTGAAAACCCCCTCCCATTGATGTGCAGACTCCACAGTACTCTCAAACACAAGATCAATTTTCAAAATCCCCACACCCTTGTTCAAACTCTCACCTTGGTCCAGAATGTCCTCACCATCATCTCTCAAAACTCCACATTCCTGGCCCCAGCCAAACTGCAACAACAACAACAAAATAGCCGGGCATTGTAGTCCTAGCTACTCGGGAGGCTGAGGTAGGAGAATTGCCTAAGCCCAAGAGCTGGAGGTTGCTGTGAGCTGTGATGCCACAGCACTCTACCGAGGGTAACAAAGTGAGACTCTCTCCAAAATTAAAAAACAAAACAAACAAACAAACAAAACTTCACATTTCTCTGCAAACTCCTTTCACAAACCACTCACGACCTTTGTCACATTGTCTAAGCATGTATCAATCCATCACCCCTATGGATGTGGACTGAAGGCATGAAACAAAAGTCTAGCCTCACCAAAACTCTTCACCTAGAGTTTGGGGCTAGTTGAGATCTAATTTACAATAGTTTGTTAAAAGCCAGCAATAAAATATCGAGGAGGCTTAACATATAACTCTTTTATTTTTATTTATTTATTTTAAGACAAAGTCTCACTCCATTGCCCTGGTGTCATCATAGCTCACAGCAAACTCAAACTCTTGGGCTCAAGCCATCCTCTTGCCTCAGCCCTTGAAGTAGCTGGGACTACAGGTGTCTGTCACAATATATAGCTTGATTTTCTATTTTTTGTAGAAATGAGGGTCTCGCTCTTGTGCTGTTTGGGTGCTCTTTCTCTCCATTGGGCCTCATCTTCCTACAACAGTCTTTCTTCCCACATCTCAAATTTCTGATTGCCAATATATGTTTCAAAAATAAATGTAGCCAGCAATAGCTTTGAGTTTTACAAATTATAGGTCTAACCACATCTCTTTTACTCTTGCAGTTACTGGTGAAAAGACTGAAAGACTCAGGTTGGGTCACATGACTCAATAAACCAACCAGCTATGACTAAGGGTCACAATGTAGAAATGGGGTAAGCAATTATGTGATGGAGAGAGGCAGGTAAGGGATGATTCTTAGAAAAGAGATGCTGAGTATACATGGTATTATGGGTCCAGCTGTAGTGATGGAGCCACTGCTGTCAGAGCAGATAGAGGAATCTTATACAGATTTACCCCATGTAGTCACCAGCAATGGAGGCATATGGCAGCATATGGCTTCCTATAATGTGTTTAGAATTATAGTGATATGGAGACATGGTAATTCACAAGTATATATTTAATGAATTTTATAAATTAATTAATTGAAATCTCTATCAATTCTGCAGAAATTAATTTTAGAGCACTCTAATTAGGTCTACTAAGAAAAAGTACACACAGACACCCACAATTAGCAGAGATAAGAAAGACCTTAGAGATTGGCTCAGAATTTCATTCTCCTTGTAAACACAGATCTGAATATGTATCTCAACATCTGGAAAGCACATGGGGTGTTTCTCATCACATTGAACAAATGAGACAATGTACTTGTTGTTTTCTTGCTCTGTCTGGCCCAATCTCAATCTATCTGTACGAAGGAGGATTGATTGTACCTGACATGACACAGCTACTGTTTCTCTAAGAAAATTAGGATAATTTCTAGATATCATAAACTGTATTAAACATCTCACATACGAGTGTCCTTTATATAAAAAGCAGGTGCTATTTATTATCAAAGATGCTAACAAAAATTTAAGACTCTATCACAGTGTCCCACTCTCTCTTCTTTTAACTTACTTTAGGATAGCCATGAAATTTCTCACCTGTTACAAGCACTTGGGAAAAGGATTCATTCTTAGTGTAAACAGTGATGTCAGACAATTCTCCTGTAACTATTCAAAGTGCCAATGCTGCTCAGTTAGACTAGATTTCTGCTGGAACTCTAGTACCGGTTGTCCACTAGTACCGGTTGTCCAATTTGGCGCTCTCATCCTTCTGTAGTGGTGCAGCAAAGCCCTCAGTAGGATTACCCAACAGTGAGGACAGACCTTTTTTTAATCCTTTTTGAGGGGGTTAGTTTGAGGGCACATGTGAATAGGTTACATTATTTGTGTTTGCAGCGTAAAATTTAAAGTCTGAGTTGTAGTTGCGCCCTTCACCCAGAAAGTATGCTGTATACCCCTACATTGTACCCAATAGGGAAACTTACTGGACCCCCTCCCTCTTTCTTGAATTTAATTGTGTTTTTTTTCACGTGTAGTGGATAAATTTTACATAATTATGCTTTGATCTTTAATCATGTTCTTAAAAAATTTAAATTGAAACAAACTCAAACTTGCAGAAAAATCATGTGAATGATGCAAGAAAGACCAGTTTAGCCTGAATCATTTGAAAATAAGTTTCCAAAATATCTTGTAACCCCTAAATACTTTAGTGTGTGATTCCTAATAATAAAAATGCAACAGTATTACGAAAATAATATTGACATATCATTACATCTAATCTGGAGAGTCCATTCAAATTTTCCAATTGTTCTAAATAATGTCCTTTATAGAAAAATTATCTAGTCCAGATCGTGTTACATTGAGTTATGACATAATAAGAAATGTGTATTCAGTCCCTGCCCCAGGTTGCTGGTACAGAGCTTCTAAAGCTCTTGGAATTTCCTGAGAGATAGGAATGAGAGTGAGTTCCCCAAATGCCCTCAAATCATATCTGAGTTTCTGCTATGAGGTGACTCTCAGAGATTAGGGGCTGGTTACCAAATTTCCAACCACATGATTAGAGGGTTGGAAATTTCAGCCCTATCCCTGATCTTCATTTAGGAAGAGGAGAGGAACTGGAAATGAGTTCGATGACCAATAGCCAACGCTTTCATCAATCATGCCTACCTAATGGGCCCTCCATAAAAACCCTGAACAACAGAGTTCAGAGAGCTTCCAGGTTGATGAACAAGAATGCATCCATGTGCCAGAAGGGTAACACACCTCAAACTCCATGGAAACAGAAGCTCCTATGCTCAGGACCCTTCTGGACCTTGCCCTAGGTGTCTCTTCATCTGGTCATTCATTTGTGCCCTTTTAAATACCCTTTGTAATAAATCTATAATTGTAAGTGAACTGTTTCCTAGGTTCTGTGAGATGTTCTAGCATATTATCAAACCTGAGGAGGGGGTTGTGGGAACCTCCAGTTGTAGTCAAATCAGACATAACTTTTGTGGGTAAGCTGAGAAGCCATTACTTGCTAGAGGCATCTGAGGGCAGGGGCAGTCCTGTGGAGCTAAGCCTTTAATCTGTGGGGTCTGGGCTAAGCTAAGTTAAATTGTAGGATACCCAGTTGATGTCCACCAAGAATTGGAGTATTTGTTGGTATGAGAAAATGCCCCCAACATTTGGTATTCTAAGTGTTGTGAGGATAAGAAAAACAAGTTTTCTCTTTCAGTGATCTTGCCTCTTTTAAAGGTTACAAATTAGGTTACATATTATAAAATGTTCCTCAAATTTAGTTCACCTGATGTTCCATCAGGATCATAGTCAGATTTTAGTTCCTTAGCAGCCATATCACAAAAGTAATTCTGTTCTTATTATATCTGGCAGTTGGCATATGCTTTTCATTTGTCTCAAGACTGGTTATGTTAACTTTGATCATTTGATTAAGGTGGTTTGCAAGGCTCCTGCACTGGAAAGTAAGTCTTATTCCTTTTGTACCTAATAAGTATTTTATAAGAAGGTAATTTAAAGCCATGTAAATACATGTCAACCCTCAGCAAAATTTCAATTCATTCATTCATTCATGTCAGCACATCCCCTTGCTCTTTGGTCTTTTTGGATAAATAAGTTATCAGAATTCTGCAGCAGATTCTGTTTTCTCTTAACCAATAACTCCCCTGATTTCTGGACAAGCCCTAAAGGAAATGCAACTCACTCCCCAGTTGTTCCTTGGGGCTATCTGATCATATTCTGCTCTTGTGCAGGGGAAAGCTGTAAGTCCTTAGGAGTTAATATTTTCCAGAGCAGGTCCCAACCAACAAAGGATGAGAGCCAGTATATAAAGCCTGGGCTTCCTTGCTCCTTGGGTTGAACAACTCCAAGCCTGTTCTGCACTGCTTCCCAGAATTCCTCAGAGGGACTGGCCAATAACCATCTTTACTATTGAATCCCCTTCCTTTCTCAGCTAAATCTCCCACCCTCCTACTTCTGCTGCCTGGCATCACCTCTCAGTAAGCTATTTACAGGCTGGGTGAAGTGGCTTACACCTGTAATCCTAACTCTCTGGGAGGCCAAGGTGGGCAGATTGCCTGAGCTCAGGCATTCAAGACCAGCTCAAGCAAGAGGGAGACCCCATTTCTAAAATATATCCAACGCATTATAGTGGGCACCTGCAGTCCCAGCTACTCAGGAAGCTGAGGGAAGAGGACTGCTTGAAGCCAAGCACTTGAGTTTTCTGTGAGCTATGGTACCATGGCACTCTACCCAGGGCACAGAGTGATACTCTGTCTTAAAAAAAAAAAAAAAAAAAAAAGCTACTTACACTCAAAACCTGTTTTGGGGGAGCTCATTCTAAGACACATGTCAGCCCACACCACAAAACCTTGTAATAAGATTTCTCTGTGTTAACAACAAATTGATGATCTGACAATTTAGATGTTATCTAGTCAATGCCATCCAGTCTTTGCTTTTCTTTATCTAAATGAATGGTACCTCTCCTCGATACAAATCTCCCACCAAAGTATTGAGTCAAAACAGTCAGGCAGGATAAATCAATGAATGTTCCCTGAATGTTTTTAGTAGGGGGAAGTCAGGGCAAACTTGTGTTAGCAAAATGTTGTTGAAATAAGGTGTACAAATGCCATCAGAGTCAGTCAGCTCATCAAGGTCAGTGTTAAGCAGTTGCTTTCTTTTCTTTCAATTTTTTTTTTAATTTCAGAGTATTCCAGGGGTATACACATTTAGGTTGCATAATTTGCCTTTGTGAAGTTGAAGCCAATGCTGTGAGTGTGCCCTTCACCAAGAATACGTGCTCCTCATTCTTCTCTGTTTCCACAGTATGTTGCAGTCAGTCCCTGAGGCTGACCCAAGCATCTGTTTCCCGTCCTCCATAGTTTAGTTCTACTGGGAATTACCATTTTTACTTCATGAAAGTGAATGCATACAGTGCATGACATTTTTTTGAAAAGAAGGCTGAAAATAATAATAATGTACTTAGACTTTCTATTCTTAACCACCTCCCCCCAAAACCACTGAGTACAAACAACTTCTAGACCAACTCTGTCTGGGAAAAGCAGATTTAGAAAGAAGGGAGACACTATAGACAGTACCACATACAAGAAAGAAAATATAATGTCTAGGCCTGCTACATTGTGGGATGCTGCAGGATGTTGACTCACTTTGCAACTATAGTCTGTCCTAAGCTTAGAAAAAAACCTAAATGGTCTTTTATGCAATGAGAACAGCTCAAACAACTCTCCCCTGACCCTGCATTGCTACAGGGCTAGATGTCGCCAATGTTAATATCTGCATTGGACACTCTGTGTAATTATTTTTCCAAAAGAGCAGACCAAACAATTTCTCAAGTGTAGAAAATGCTCTGTACACACAGTACTACCCTCCCATACAAGCAACAAAGATAGTTTGACAAATGAAAAGAAGCAAGAAATATTGATGAAATTTTTAAAATAAACACATCATTCTACCCTAAAAAAGAATATGCTTGCAAATAACACAACCTGCTAAATCTTGCTGGCAAATAAAGTAGATTCAAACAACCCAGCAAACTCTCCTGGGGGAACTTTTGAGTTTTTATGAAGCAAAGTTCCATAGTTATAAATAAATGTTCCAAACATGTCTATAATTATTTGGTACTCCTAAAATATTATCTGGACAAAAATTCATTTTACCTAAGGCATATTTTACAACTAAGCAATAGACCTTCTTAGTCTAAGAAGGTACATTTTTACTTTAGGCAGGATAAACTATAAACACCCTACCTCCTTTGACAATGTGGTGAGAGCATTTCCCCAGAATTCTATCTCTCAATCAGAGAGATCAGAGGCTGGGACCTTTTGGCTGACTTTAGCCTTGGGCTTGATACACATAGGATCATGACCAAATAAGTGACCTCTATCCATTTACTTCTCAACAAAGTCTGCAATTAAAGGCCCTTGCCCACTCAAATAAAAATGCCTACTAAAAAGAAAATAGCTTGTGGAAACTAATAACCAAATCTCTTCTATCTTCCAGCCCTTCATTCTTGGCTTTGGGAAGAAGTATGTAGTGCCAGTGAGGGAATCCTTAGAGGAAATAGAAAGCTTTTTCACTTGTTTGTTTTCATGGCCTTTGAATAGCCTGTTTCCACTGTCATTTGTGCTGGGAGTCCGGAGTCATAGGTTTTCCTGGACTTTCCGGCCCTGTCCAAAACCACCAGTTCTGTTGACTTGGCTTTGTAAAAACATCCTCTCCAACTGATAGCTTTAGTTTGTAACATTAAAAGTAAGTAGGTAAAATTATTGAATCACACTTTGAAAAGACAAAACAAAACAAAAAAAAAAAGCTTTTTAAGAAAAAATCTTTCAGGTACTTGTGATAAGATTTAAGGAAAATTTTTTTGCAAACAAATTTTTAAAATCCATACTAAAAATAAATGATGTTAATAGGCCGAATATTACAGTCATGTTTTAATGTATGTTTTATCTAGAGCTTCCCATCTTATAACAAATACTTTTGTAGATGACATTAACACTTTCAGTATGTTTGGGCCTATCAACTGATTCAGAGACAAAGGGCTATTTTCCTTAAATGTCATGCCATCTAATTAGACTTTATAATTTTTTTAGAACTTTTCATACCAATAAACATGAAAGTTGACAAATAGCAAGCTATATAAGAGAAATGCTACATATAATTTGCTTATTGTCAGTCATTTGGCAATTAAATATTCCTTTGTGCCCATGTTTGTGCTGAGAGCTAAGGAAATGTGAAGGGAATATGAGAACATAACTTTAAGCCTCAATAGGCTTACTGTTAATTAGGGGGAGGGATGAAAAACACAGTTCTGATTATGTAATTTCAAAAACTTCCAGTGACCACCTTTTACCCAGTGGTACCGTAATGTAATTAAGGATGTCCACCATGAACCCTACTCCCACAATGCTCCTCCACACACTCTGAAGTCCAGCTAAACCACAGTGACTGATTGGTCTCTGATAGGTCCTCACCAATCCAGGCAGATCTTGCCAGTTAGGGTGCTCTTTCTTTCAACATCCCCAAACAGAACATTCTACTTCAGTTAAATGGAATCCTTATCTCTGCCTCATTCCCTTCTAGGTAGAAGTAATATAAATCTTCCTTTGCCTGAATTCTTTTAGGTCTATTTATTTCTCATGGTGGTTGAGGTAGGAGAATCTCTTGAGGTCAGGAGCTTGAAGCCAGCCTGGGTAACATGGCAGCACCTCATTTTTACAAAAAAATTTAAAAATTCAGCTGGGCATGGTGGCGCAGACCTATAGTCCTACGTACTCATGAGGCTGAAGCAGGAGGATCGCTTGAACACAAGAGTTCAAGGCTTCAATGAGCTGTGAGTGTGCACTTCACCCTAGCCTGGGCAACAGAGTGAGACCATGTCTCAAAACAAACAAAAACAACAAATAAACAAAATGAAAACTTGATTTGGATTATTAAGGATATTTACTCAAACTAGACCAGAATGACTAAGAACAACCAGATCAAGGAGTCTGGCTGCCAGAGGAAGGACTCAGGAATTAACTAATGTATGGCTCAGTAGGTAACCTAACGGCCACAAGATAAGAGCTGACTAGCTGGAGTCCCAGAATTTAAGCTCTGCTTCCAGGATTCAGACTCTTTATAAGAGAAGCAATTTATGTAAAGGTAAAGGAATGAGTTTCTGAGTTTAAAGGGGCTGGATTTGAAATCGGATTTACCCTCTACTATTTTTGTTGGGCATGGGATTCCCTTATCTTCTATTTTCTCATCCATGAAATGGGAGTTATAATTACTACCCAACTGAGTTGTTGAGAGGGGGTTAAGTAAGATAATGTATGGAAAGTTCTTGTCTGTGCTGAGATCTAAGGAAATGTGAAGGAAATATGATGACATAACTTTTGAGAACTTTATAACTATATGAGAACATAAAATGTGAAGGAAATATGAGAACAAATGTGAAGGAAATATGAGAACATAACTGGCACACAGAAAGAGCTCAGTAAATGGCGACCTGTCATTACAATTTGCTATGGCCTCAATTTGAACACTTGTTAGGTATGTTGTCTCTAGTCCAGTAGTGGTCAGAAGCCCTCCAAGACTTGTTGAAATCGGTTCCTGATTGTTGTAGAAGAAGCCGTTCTTGAATTGAGATAGAGATCCTAGTGGAAGTGATGCTGATGATGAGGGTAATGGTGGTGATGATAAGTAAGAACGGAACTTATAGCAGTTAATATTTATTGAGTGCTTATTGTGTGACATGCACCTTGCTAAGTTCTCCATATGAATTACTGCATTTAACTCTAAAGAAATATATACTGTAAGTGAAACAAGTGGGACTGATCATTGGGTGTTTTGGCTTCTTGGATAAAAATGTGTCAGAATCTCAGGAATCCAAGTCACTGGAGACATAATGGAAGCCAGGACAGGGAGGCCAGGGACAGTGAGAAGGTGCCAAGACTGAGGTGCAGAGTATTTACCTCACAGTGGAACCCACGGTATAGTCATCAAAAGGCGTGGTCATCTCAGAGCTCATCCAGGAGGGCCTCTATGACAGGGACGTGATCCAGGCAGCAGGCTCCACTCCAGGCAGGGGGTGACACTGTGATTCTTAGCATAAGTCCTATGAGTAGTTAGAGAATACAAGAAAGAAGATACAGCCTGCCTGGGGAAGGAGTTATCAAGAGCAAATAGCAATGGAAATATTTTTCACTTGGACAATTTCCAAGCAAGCAAATGGTCGCCTGAAGTCTGTGTTTGAGATAAAGTCTAGGCTTAGCAATAAAGACTATTGGGATCAATACATGAGGGCAGCCATAGTGCTGGAGAAAGAGGCAGTAGCTCACTCACCATGAATCTTGGGTTTACTAGAAGAACCAGGCAGATTTGAGGTGGGGGAGAAGAGAGACTATCATAAAAAGGGACAATTGACTGGGCATGGTGGCTCACACCAGTCATCTTGGATACCAAAGTGGGAGAATGGCTTGAGGCTAGGAGTTCAAGACCACCATGGGCAAGACAGCAAGATCCCATCTCCAAAAAAAAAAATGTTTTAAAGTTAGACAGGCATCGTGGTGCATACCTGTGGTGCCATCTACTCGGGAGGCTGAGGCAGAAGTTCAAGGTTACAGCAAGCTATGATCTCACCATTGCGCGCTAGCCTGGGCAACATAATAAGACTTCATTTCTAAAAATAAAAAATAAGTGGGTAACTCTTATAAAGGTTATGGGCAGCTTTTAAGGGATACAGGAAGGAGAGAAGATAATGGAGGCCTAATAGTCTCGCTTAGAGCTGAAGGAAAGGGGTATATCTATGGCAATTTGATAGTCGCCCTTACCCAGCCTGTTGCCTTCCTAGGTACTGAAAGCCACATTTGGCTCCCTAGCCATCCACGTCTCCCCAAAATAAAGGTTTGGAATTAGGTGCCCCACATTTCCAATCTGCTTTTCATAAAGACCCAAGAGTTGCTCAAAAAAATTCAATCTGCATCTCAGAAGAAATCAGATTAAAAAATAAAACATTGGACTGGGCAAAAAAAAATACGCATATTAAATTTATTATTTTCATAACAAAATTAAGTGGTGCTGTTGCTTTCAAGTACATTAAAAGACCAATTGTAGTTTTTTTGAACTCCTCTAGAGAACCATATTTAAATTTTGATATATTTGATATTTATTTGCTTACATAAGAAAGGACGCATATGCCAGGAATAAAAGAAGTAAACATCATAAAGTCTTTCAATATATATTGTAACAAATTATTCTTTTGTTAAAGTGAGGAACGGGGAGGTCGATATTTGAACATTTTTCCTTCTTCAAACCACATTCCTGTGGCATTACTCAAATTAAATCTTTCAGTTATATTGAAAGTGGAAAAAGGAAATAACTATATTAAAACCAAACAAAAAATGAATCTGGATCTTTTTATTATATTTTTCTATGCCTGTAACTTCCCAACCTATTCTGTTTGTGAAATTGAACAAATATAACTCTGCACAAGAAGCAGCAGCTATGGTCAGGCTTAACAGCTCTGCTTCTTAAAATGGACTCTGTTTTGAGGGCCCCAGAGTAAGGTGGTTATAAGTAGAAACACCTATTTGAAAACCCTTGTTCTATTCCCACAGTAACCTCTCAGTCCATGTCTTATTCTAGGAGAGAGAAAGGAGGCCACCTATGAAAAAAAATTTGTAAACATACTTTTTTGAAAAAAATAAGTTATATCAAAAAAGAATAATACAATTAGAATGATCGTATAGATTTCCTAAGTGTGTCTTTTGATTTTACAACTTTGATTTTTGCACTGCAGGATTATGTTACATAGCAGAACTCTGTCATTGTACATATAGCATCAAGCATGGTGTATTATCTACAAAACAAATTTACATATAGAAGGTAACAGATGCGTAAAAAGAAGTGAGATTTCTTGTCTTCATTCTTTGTGCATACAAACACATGTATACATAGAGCTGTTTTTTTCTTTTCATTCATTTAAAATGATAAGTCTACAGAAACATCAAAGTTGGCCTTATTTGGAAAAAGGATCTTTGTAAACATGATTAAGAGTCTTGAAATGAGATCAGCCTGGATTATGTGGGTGGGCACTAAATTCAATGACAAGTGTCCTTCCAAGAGACAAAAGAAGAGAGAGAGAGAGAGAGAGAAGGCCATGAGAAGATGCAGAGATCAGAGTGTGCAGAGGTCAGAGTGTACAGAGGTCAGAGTGTGCAGAGGTCAGAGCGTGCAGAGGTCAGAGTATACAGAGGTCAGAGTGTTCAGAGGTCAGAGTGTGCAGAGGTCAAAATGTGCAGAGGTCAGAGTGTGCAGAGGTCAGAGTGTGCAGAGGTCAGAATGTGCAGAGGTCAGAATATGCAGAGGTCAGAATGTGCAGAGGTCAGAGTATGCAGAGGTCAGAGTGTGCAGAGATCAGAGTATGCAGCCAGGAGGCAAAGGGCAAGCAAGTTCTCTGCTAGAGAGAGTGGTAGGGGCCCTACAGCGGGAGTGCCTTGGTTTTGGACTTCTGGCCTCCTGAATTATGAGAGAAAAGATTTCTATAGTTACCAATTTATGCTAATTTGTTACAGCAGCTCTAGGAAGCTACTATAACATCTTTAAGCACCTTTCATGTGCCAAGTATACAATTAGGCAAGACTACGTCTGTGAATAAAAAATCACCTTGCCCTTGAAGGAGTCAGAATCCCATGCATGGAACAGATATTTAACAACGTGTGTACTCTAACTGAAATTTATACCAAAGGATGGTGAGGGTCCAGAATGGGGACTCAGTCACTGAGGCCTTCCCTTGTGCACTGTTGAGGCTCAGGTACTCAAGTACTCTGAGATGCCTGGGGGGTGCTTGGGAAAGCAGCCCATGGGAAACAGCATCATATGCCTGTGCTAGCTAGTCTTGAAGTCTGAAGAGGAATTTTCATGATGAAAAGTTGGAAAATAGGCTATCTATGAGAAATCAAGTGGAAGAAATTGAAAGCATAAATAGCAAAAACATGTGTCAAGGCAAAATAGGGACATTTCTATCTTGGCACAAGATGGGGCTGTAATTGCATTTGTCAAATCTAATTTGCAAAAGATAGGTCCTCCCTGCTGATGAGTTAGGATACTGGGTGAAGGGGAATCAGGCCATTCACTAGGATGCCAACGTGCTGGGGAGATGGGGGAAAGGACATGCTCTGAGCTGATCTTAAGAAATGACTCTGCCCTGGTGAGATTTTACTTTTAGTTATTTATGAACATTTCCACCCATTATTTTCCCTTTTCCCTTCCTCTATTCACATGGATAAAAGGTTTACATCTTCCTTATTTGAAGGACAGCTTGGAACATGGCTTTATGGTTTTTGTTTTTAAAATCCTAAATCTGCTGAGAGGATAGGCTTCTAGAGGGTGCCTTTTAGAAAATGAGAGAGAGAGAGAGAGAGGTTCCAGGCTAAGAGGTAATTTCTCTCCCAGATTGAGAACTTGAATGTGGCTGATGGTTTGAGAGCCGTGCAGATAAGCAGACATGCTGCATCTAAGGTATATATCCTGGGGGTGGGGCTCCGTTTTATTGTAGATCCTGTGTGACACAGGGAGCAGCAGGGCATCGAACCCAGGGACCTTTAGAGGCTGAAGCAACAACCTCTGCAGAAATCAGTGCCACCTCAGGACTGATGACTTGAAGGCCCTCCCCAAACCTTAGTACCACATAAGACCCTAAACACCTGGCACAATCACAGTCAGAGTTAGGCTGAACTTTTCACCAGCACAACCAGATAGAGGCTTGGCATCTAATTTAATTTAGTAGAATGTGATATTTTACTGATTCTATAGACTAAGTTATATATCCATTAATGGCAAAGTATTATGGCTGAGAAACTATTTGTATTTAACATCTCTTCTCTTTTTTCTCTTAGTAATAGAAAGCCTGAGTGTTATCTGAGATTGTGGTCATGCAGAAGAGAACATCCATCTCTCAGCCCCATTACAGACTGAGCTCTGGGAGTTGCGTGATGTGTACTGCTTATGGTTCATGCTTTATAAGGGAGTGTATTCTTCCCTTCTACCTTTCTCCTTTCCCACAATTACTCTTCCTCACAGAGTAAAGGCCAGGTAATGAGCCCTCTCAGATAACACGAATGAGGATAACCCATGGGATGATAGATCCACAAGACAGAAGGGCTTGAAACCTCTGGTGACTTTGCAGAAGTGAAACACAGGGACTTAAAACACTCTGGTGACTTTGCAAAAGTGAAACATCATTAGCTCCAGCGAGTCAGTGTGAGCAAGCTCCGGCATCCCCATGTGTATGTCTAAAAGCCATTGGTAGTTGCAATTTCATTCATAATCACAAAAAATAATTGGAAACAACATAAATGTTGAGCAACAGAAAAACGGACACATAGTGAAATGTCCATATAATTGAAAGTTACTCAGCAATGAAAAGGAGTGAGCTATTAACAAATAAAAAAGTAAATAAAATTTTAAAACTTCATGATGAGAGAAGGGAGGGGCAAGATGGCTGCCTAGAGGCAGCAGGTATGTGCTTCTTGTATGGAGAAGAACCAAGATATCATCAAAACCTCATGTTTCAAATAGTGTCAAGGGGTGAAAGAGTAAAGAGAGTAGAGAGGCAGCAGGCGACATCGAGGGTGAAATAGAGGACACGTTGTCTGTGTGTGCTTTTAGCAGTGTCTTCCCCACAGGGACACAGGGAAGGGGTAGGCAGGAGGCCATTAAAGCCTTGAAATTTTGCTCCCTTCCCTAGTCCTATGTGCTTCTAACAGTAAGAGTTATGTTGGGATAACCAATTTAGTGTCTTTAAAAGCACATAGCACTAGAGAAAGGGGAAAGATTTCAAGGGTGAAATTAGAAGACAAATTGCCTCCTTAGTGCTTTTAGCAGTGTCTTCCCCACAAGGACCCAGGGAAGGGATAGGCAGGAGGCCATTAAAGCCCCACAGTTCCACCCAGAACCTTGCAGTTTGGTAAAGAAAAGCTCCTTGGCACCCAAAGGACTCCAGAGTGTTGTGGGGAGCAGGTGAAATTTTTACACTCATCCAAACACTAGTCCCCAGTGCTCAGAACTGACTGGGGGCTCTTTCCCCAGTGCTCTGAGCACAGCCTTGAAGCAATACTGCCTGCCTGCCAGATCAGGCAGGGGGATGGGATGCAGGGTCTAGTTTTCCCACCACCATTATGGGCTGGTGCAGAACTGAAGGGTGTTTGGACCAGGAGCTCCAGGCCTCTCTGCCTTTACCCAGAGCTGCCCACCTGGCTTCCCCCACAGAGAGTGAAGTGCTTCCTCCTGCCCCAACAGACTGTAGTGACACCTCAAGCAGCTGGCTTGAGTCTGGGAAGCCTGATACCAGCCTGCTTCTCCTGACCAGGGTCAAGGCTTGGATCCAGGGGGTGTAGAAAGGGATCTGTGGACCTATTCCCATACTCCCAGGACTCAGCTGCATAATTTGGGGGGCTGTACGGGAGCTATGTGAACAGATCTCAAGCAGGTAGGGAACCTTCTGGGCAGAACTGAGAAGAGAATGTGGAGTACATTTGTGCTAAAGCCCTTTGGCAATGGCAGCCATGCTTTCAGTACTGGCTGGGGAGGCTTAAGGTCTGGTCCAGTGCCTGAGTACAGTCACCTTTTGACTAGCCTTCCTGAAAGGTGAAGCAACCTGAACCCTGTTTCCACCTGCTAGACTGGATTCTGGACTGTTCCACTATGACAAGCAGGTTCCTTGGCTTGGTGGGGGGATCTGCACTCCCACCCTGGCTTCTTCCAGCAGCCTGGGAACTGACCTTTGACTCCTTTGGGACAGCACTTACTCCAGTCTTTGGGAATCCTGGATGTGGACTTGCCCATCACAGCCCCACCTGGCTCTACTGCTCTCATCAGTCGTGCTGCTTATAGATCATGAGAATTTCCCCCCACTCAAAGTTCCAAGGCCTTTCCCAGAGCCTGAGACATCTGAGTGCTTCTTCTGATAGGCTAGGGGTGGTCATAGGTCCCATAAACACCATCTCATTTAGCCTTCTCCTGCAGTGCCATCTACTGGAAGGGAGGTCAACTTGTATGGCCCATTTCATCATTTGCTGATTCAATTTTACAGTCTTGGCTGACTGACTCTTACCAACAAGTACCACATACCGTCCTGGAAACTAAATTGGTCATCCCAACATACCTCTTACTGCTAGAAGCATATAGGACTAGAGAAAGGGCAAGATTTCAGAGACTTTCTCTTTCTTGCCAGGAAGCGGGGAATCTGCACACACACAAAGCACATCACCATTATAGCCTACAAATAATTAGTATTTGAGAAAAACACCACACTAAACCTATCTATTACTAAGGAATTTATTCAGAGCCTTGACCATCTGAAAGTACCCACAAGCAAAGCCAAAGATCCTTAGTTAACATATACTACAGTCAAACCCTTAAGAGAGGAAAAAATTCCTATCTAAACAGCAGTGAAGTCAAAAATAAGTAGTGAGAGTTTCTCCAGATGAGAAGAGTCAGCTCAGGAACTCTGGCAGTATGAAAAAACAGAAAATAACAACACCCCCAAATAATCACACTAGCTCTCTAGCAAATGAAAAGGATTTTTAAAAAAATGTCAGATAAAGAACTCTAAATATGGATCATAAGTAAGCCAAATGAGATCAAGAAAAAGTGAAAACCAACACAAGAAACAAAAAAATCAGGAAATGAATGAAAAATTCACTCAAGAGAGAAATATTTTAAAAATGGAAATTCTGAAAACAAGACTCATTTAGGGAATTGCAAAATATGATGGGAAGTTTTAAAAGCCTAGACAAAGCAGAAGAAAATTTTAGAGTTTGAAGACAAGGCTGTTGAACTAAGTTAGTCAAAAATAAAAAATAGAATTTTTAAAAATGAACAAAATCTTTAAGAAATATGGGATTATGTAAAATGCCCAAACATAAGAAAAATAGATATATCCCTGAGGGAAAAGAAGAAAAAGTAAAAATCATGGAAAACCCATTTGAGGGAAGAATAGGTAAAAACTTCTCTGGTCTTGATAGAGATTTAGACATCCAGATCCAAGAAGGTCCTCAAACGCCCAGAAGATTCATTGCAAATAGGACACCCCAAGGCACAAAGTCCTCAGTCTGGCCAAAGTCAAAGTGAAGAAGAAAATCCCCCAAAGCTGCAGAATGAAAGCATCAAATTACTTACAAGGAAAAACTCCTCAGACTAACAGGAGATTTCTTTTTTTTTTTTTGAGACAGAGCCTCAAGCTGTACCCCTGGGTAGAGTGCTGTGGCATCACAGCTCAAAGCAACCTCCAACTCCTGGGCTCAAGTGAGTCTCCTGCCTCAGCCTTCCAAGTAGCTGGGACCACAGGCGCCTGCCACAACGCCCGGCTATTTTTTTGGTTGCAGCTGCCATTGTTGTTTGGCGGGTCCGGGCTGGGGATTCAAACCCGCCACCTTAGGTGTATGTGGCTGGCGCCTTAGCCGGTTGAGCTATAGGTGCCGAGCCTAACAGGAGATTTCTTGACAGAAACCTGATAAACTAGAAGGGATTGGGGTCTCTTCTTTAGTCTTCTTAAACAGAATAACTATTGGCCAAGAATTTTGAATCCTGTGACACTAAGCTGTATAAGTGAAGGAGAAAGAAAGTCTTTCTCAGACAAGCCAACACTAAGTAAGGGAATTTTTGAAAATTGAACCTAGATTAAAATAAATGCCAAAACTGCTCTAAACATCAAAACCAATGGTTAATGCTCACCAATGTAAAAACACTTGAAAGTAAAGAAAAACTCAGACCTCTTATAAAACAGTAACAGAAGACAGAATACAAAACAACCAGGTAGTAATCAACATGATGACTGGAACAGTATTTCACTTACCAATATTAACATTGGTCCAAATGCTACACTTAAAAGATACAGATTGGCAGAATGAATAAAAAACACAGCCCAAATATCTGCTATCTCCAAGAAACCCACTTAAATTGTAAAGATTCTCATAGACTTTATATAGAAAGTAAAGGGGTAGACAAAAAGTTCCACCCAAATGAAATCCAAAAGCAAGTGAGAATAAGAATTCCTATTTCAGATAAAACAGCCCGTAAATCAGCAAAAGTAAAAACATACAAAGATGGGGCAGTGCGTGTGGCTCAAAGGAGTAGGGCGCTGGCCCCATATACTGGAGGTGGCAGGTTCAAACCTGGCCTACAGCAAAAACTGCAAAAAGAAAAAAAAAAAAAGAAAGAAATACAAAGATGGCCATTATATAATGATAAGGGAATCAATTCAACAAAAAGATATAGCAATCCTAAATATATATTCACCTAACACAAGAGCTTCCAGAGTCACAAACTGAATACTACTAGACATAAGAAAAGAAATAAATAGCACATAACAGTGGTAGGGGATTTTAACACTATACGGAAAGAATTAGATCACTGAGGAGGAACATCAACAAAGAAACACTGGACTTAAATGGGGCTCTAGAATAAATGGACCTAACAGATAATTACAGAACATTTTATCAGAAAACTACAGAATACACATTCTTCTCATCATCACATGGAACATTTTTTAAGATAGACCACATGTTAGACCACAAAACAAGTGCCAGCAAATTTTTTTTTTTTTTTGCATTTTTTGCTGTTTTTGGCCAGGGCTGGGTATGAACCTGCCACCTCCAGCATACGGAGTTAGCCCCCTAGTCCTTTGAGCCACAGGCGCTGCCTGTGTCAGCAAATTTTTAAAAATCAAAATCATACCAGTATTCTCTCAGACTACAGTACAAAACAGCTAGAATTCAATTTCAGGAGGAACCCTAAAAACTAAACAAATACATGAAAATTAAACAACCTACTCCTGAATGACCTTTGGGGTAATGATAAAATCAAGATGACAATAAAAAAATTATTTTGAACTGGATGACCATGGCAGCACAAGCTACAAAAATCTCTGGAATACGGCAAAAGTAGTGCTACGAGGGAGGCTCAGAGCACTAAATGGCTACATCAGAAGGCCAGATTGCAAATTAAAAACCTAATTTCATACACAAAAGAACTAGAAAAACAAAAACAAACCAAACCTAAAACTAGCAGAAGGCAAGAAATCATGAAATTAGGATCAGAACTAAATGATACTGAAATTCCCCCCAAAATAACATGGATCAATAAAATGAAAAGTTGGTTCTTTGCACAGTTAAACAAAATCAATAAAGCACTAGCTAGCTAGATTAACCAAGAAAGGAAGAGAAAGGTTTCAAATAAGCTCATTCAGAAAGTAAAACTGAAAACACAGACATACAAAAGACCAAAACTTGGACAAGATGGCTGACCAGAGACATCAGCTATCAGATTATCACAGAAAGAAGAAAAAGTTTTAGATGAGAAAGAAGCAAACAAACAGTCATAGAACAGGCGCAATTCCAAGGGAAAAGTGCCAGAACCTACCAGAGATTTCACAGGAAGCAGTCCAGAGCAGAACAAGAAAGAGCAAGATATTTGCAGAGGACAACCCTAGAGAGACTTTCTGCCTACATTAACTCAGAGGCTACTGCCACCCAGTGAGCTGTGAACTGCTTGTAGACAGGGCACAAGGCTTCCAGACCCCAGAGGCATTTTCCACCCACACCGACTGGAGCCAGGACCACAGGCACCATAATACTTCTCCACTCATTGTGCACTTTTGTCCTGGCCAGAGAGTTTCAACTCCTCAGAGTTTGCCCTGCTCATTTGCCTATAGATATTTCCCAACTGTAGTCCATACTGCAGGATCCACAGAGAGCCACGGGGTCCCAGGTGATTTCCATGATTCCAGAGCCTGGACATTCAGGGCAGATGCCCTCCCAACTAGTTTGCTAATGCTCTCCCATACAGACTCTTTTCTGCCCCGCCCCTCCCCCACCCATGGCTACTGTGAGACAATTGAGCCACAACACTGAGGTTTCCATAGAGTATGGGCCTCAGGTCCTTCCTCTTGGGGTCCTGCAGTGAAATGAGATGTGTTCAGACTGCTGCATGCCCAGTGGCTCCATTGGAGGTGGGCATGCCCTGACGCAGTGGGACATTGAACCTACTCTAGCATCCTGTGAGCAATTCAAATGGGCACACCTTCCTGGCCCTGTTCAAATGGTACTGGGAAAATTGAACGGCCACATGCAGAAGAATGAAACTGGATCCTTATGTCTCACCATACATGAAAACTAACTCAGGATAAATTAAAAACTTAAATGTAAGACCTGAAACCATAAAAATAGCAGAAGAAAATAGGAAAAGCTCTTCTGGACATTGGCCTAGGCAAAGACTTTCTGACTAAGACCCCAAAAGCAAATGCAACAAAAACAAAAATAAACAAATAGGACTTAATTAAAAACTTTCTTCACAGCAAAAGAAATAATCAACAGAATAAATAGACAACCTACATAATAGGGGAAAAGATTTGAAAACTATAAAATTGCATATTATTTTCAATTGTTCATGAACTTTATGGACATCCTGCATATCCAGCAAGGACTAATGTATGTACCCTTATATTAATCTGAAATTTTGAAGAGAGGAAAAATTAATAATTTTTTTTCAATAAGAGATATACAGAGGGCCAACAAACATGAAAAAATGCTCAACATCATGAATCATCAGGGAAATGTAAATTAAAACCACAATAAAATATCACTTTCCCTCTGTCTGAATGGCCATTACTAAAAAGTTAAAAAAAAAATAGATTCTGGCATGGATGCAATGTAAAGGAAATGCTCATATACTGTTGGTGGGAATATAAACTAGTACAATCTCTTTGTAAAACAGCATAGAGATTTCTCAAAGAACTAAAAGTAGACCTACCCTTCACTTCAACAATCCCACTACTAGGTATCTACCCAGAGGAAAAGAAGTCATTATATCAAAGACACCTGCACTCATATGTTTATCGTAGTGTAATTAACAATTGCAAAGATAACAACCTGTGTACCCATCAACAGATGAGTCAATAATGAAAATGAAGGGGGTGTGTACACATACACACACATGCACACACACATGCAGACACACACCCCATGGAGTACTGCTCATCCTTTAAAAAGAACAAAATAAAGTCTTTTTCTGCAATTTGGATTGAACTGGAGACCATTAACCCAAGTTAAGTATCCCAGGAACAGAAAAACAAACACCACATGTTCTCACTTACAAGTGAGAGCTAAATGTTGAAGGTATGTGATCATACTGAATGCTATAATGGACAGCAGAGACTCAGAATGGGGGAGTGAAGGGGGGATCAAAAATTACCTATCAGGTACAATGTACATTATTTGGGCGACAGGTACTGTAAAAGCCCTGACCTCATCAGTATCCAGTTTGCCCATATAATAAAAAGCACTTGTAACCTATAAATCTGTTGCAATTAAAAAAATACCAGAAAGGGCGGAGCCTATGGCTCAAAGGAATAGGGCCCCATATGCCGGAGGTGGTAGGTTCAAACCCACCCCGGCCAAAAACTGCGGAAAAAAAAAATCATAATGAGTGAAAAACAAAAACATCATAATGAGTGAAGAATAGCACAGACTCAAAAGAGCAAATGGTCTAATTCCATTAATATGAAGTTTGAAAACAGGCAAAACTAACTTATGGTAATAGAAATCAGAACAGCAGCTGTCTCTTGAGAAGGAGCTAAGCAGTGAACAATTGTCTATAACCGGACACTTCCCCAGGGGAGTGGAAATAACACTGTGTCTCAATAGCAATGTGTGTTACATGTAAGTACACGTGTGTCAAATCTCACCACTGTACACTTAGGATATGAGCATTTGCTCCTTGGAAATGCATTTTAATTAGAAAGAAAAAACACTTCGAAGTTTGGTTTTGCTTTTGCTATTCTTTCTCAATGAAGATTTTCCTTAAAGGTTGTACAGATACGTCTGGATAGACAATAAGACTTTAAAATGTTAGTAAATAAACTAAAATCATAAAGGATTATCCTTGGATATGATTTTAACTGTGAATATGTGAAAATTTTAGACTAATTTTGAAAGTTCAATGGCATAGTTATCTTAAAAGTGGAGAAAAGAGTGAAAATAGCTTTGCTGGACTTTCTAATACACATCTTCTACGCTCCATGGTTTGATTTTAGGACTGGGCAGGATAGTAACAGTGTTTTAAGTAATTTCACAAATATTCAAATATTGGAGTACAAAAGGCAAACCACAAGTTTACCAATCGGTCTGTCCTTTTTATACAGATAGTATTTGTTTGTAGGTAAAAAGCAGTCTTTGCATCTGGGAAGCCTGAAGTGGAAATAGGAAAGAAAATTCATATTCTCCTCAACTGCCTGAGACTTTGGGCTGCTTCAGATAGACCTTTTCTCTTTAACTTTTTCCAAATTATTCTTTCTCTCTACCTCATCGAAGAAATTTGTCCATCAAGATTAAAGGAAAACGGCTCGGCGCCTGTAGCTCAACCGGCTAAGGCGCCAGCCACGTACACCTAAGGTGGCGGGTTCGAATCCCCAGCCCGGACCCGCCAAACAACAACAATGATGGCTGCAACCAAAAATTAGCCCGGTGTTGTGGCGGGTGCC